>OLMU01000052.1:0-20134 GCA_900291995.1 Licmophora abbreviata | reverse complement strand
ATAGTCCGTTCCTAATTTTGAACGATTTCACGGCAAGAAATATATTTTGAGACACACGGACCCACACAGAGTGAACGTAGTGGGAAGGCGATAGCGCCTTGATAGCTACATACCACTCTGACGCAGTTTCTCCTCGCTCTCTGCCTTGATATCGAGAATACCAAATGGATTCAACCGCACAATCGGTATGTCAGCACTCCCGGGGAACATACTCTTCTTTTCATCGTCCCACGAGGGTCGTGTCACTCCCGCCGAGCTCATCATGACTACTTTGGGACACTTTCTCTTATTCTCCTTCGCCGAAAACGAGTTTGCCAGAGATGGGATGCCCACGGCGTCAATGGATTTCTTGGGTGCTACGGCTATTCCAATCAACTTTTTGACTTTTTTCACCAACGACGACCCAGGAGCGTCCGAAAATCCCGTCGCGCACCAAATGGCGGCGTCGCAGTCCGCAACAGCTGATAGACGCAGAGCGAATGAAAGGGCCGTGAGAATCGGTTTAGAATTCACAAACCTTGGACAGCATCACGACGTTGCGAACCGCACCTTGATCTATGTCTTCCTCAACCGTGAGATCTACCTTCGTGACCGCTAAGTTTGCTGGGAACGGTGTCTCAAATACCTCCTCGGCTTTTTTCATGTCTCGCACCATCGCCACCACGGATACATCACGCTTTAAGAGTTCTTCCACGACAAAACGACCCGTTCGTCCCGTTGCACCCGCCACAGCCACCTTGTTGACAACAGGCAGCGGCGCGGTTGGCGTCTCTGGCGCAGCCGCGGCCCTCGTCGTTGTACTTGACGCAGCCAGGGCAGCGACAGGTTGACTTATGCACGTAGTCAGCGACAACAACACCGCGAGTAGCCGGACAAACGACATGTTCTTCTTTCCAAAATTCATATTTGACTCCCGATTAACAATTTGCAGTGTTCCCTAATGAGTCGTCGTGAGGCCAAAGAGCTAATTTTATTGTGAACGCCGTCGCCGAGTGATGAGTCATCGCGTGTCTCTCGTTGTCGTCGTCGAATCCTCCAATCACAAAATTGGCACCAATTTTGAATTTTTGGATTTTGGCTTGCCGAAGCGAAAAGATTCGACCCCCGAATCTTCCATTTTGTAAGATTTTTTCAGAACCCCCGATGGCCGACGGCGGCATTGGCCAGCACGAGGAGCGGGTGACGAAAACGAGGACTACAATTACGCCGTCCTCGTCTACTCTCGAGCCGCAGGACACTGCTACCTACCCATATCATGACCGAGTCCGTGTGGCTTCATGTCTTTCAAGTCAATGACGTCTACGAGCTCGACAACTTTCCAAATCTCAAGACCCTCATGCATGAGTTTCAAAGTGAGTGCATCCGGAACAGAAGCAGACAAGACACTCGTCGTCTTGGCCGGTGAATTCCTCTCTCCCTCCTTGCTCTGTTCTTTGGATAAGTGACGCAGCATGATGGACATAATGACAGTCTGTGGATTTACGCACGTGTGCTTTGGGAATCATGAAACGGACATGCCAATGGATGCCCTTGCCGCCCACATTCGAACGAGCGACTTTGTCTGGCTCAACACCAATATGCGGGAACTGGACGACGCAACTGTGCTAAATAATGGTCGTGCAGTTTGTCGCTATCGACATGCTCGGCCACGTGTGCACGCAAGAAGAGCTGAGCGTCATGCGGAAAGAGGCTCTAGAAGTCTTGGGGACGCGACCGTCGCATGTCAACATGAAGCGCGTCGTGCAAGAGCTCCACAATATCTTGGATCGTGAAGGAGACGATCGGATTCATCGACATGAGTTAATGGAGTCTCTTGGCGAGATCAGACGACGAAGCCTCCTGGAGTAGACAAATAACTATCTGGCGTAAAGAACTTATGTACTTACAGAACGCTTCTCCGTCGTTGTTGTCCACGTCTCTCCTTTTCTACTTGGCCGCAACAAGACGGTTCTCTACCACGTCCCAGTTGACAATGTCCCAGATCGCCTTGACATAGCTGGGCCGCACATTTCGGTAATCGACATAATACGCATGCTCCCACACATCAATGCCAAGCAAAGGGACTAGACCTGTGGTGGCATGCAACGGATCCTGATTGGGACAGGTCATAGTCTCGATCCTGCCAGTCGAAGGATTGTATCCAAGCCATCCCCATCCACTTCCTTGAATGGCAATCGTCTTGGCACTGACATCCTCTTTCATGGCATCGACACTACCGTAGCACTGATCAATCAAGTCCTTGAGCGGTCCGCTGCTCGGGGCAGAACCATCACTGCTCGACGACGGAGCCAAGTTTTCCCAAAACAACGTATGGTTCACATGTCCTCCACCGTTGAATTTCAATGCACCCTGCAGTCCAATCACAGTGGACACGTCTCCGGCGCCGACCGCAGCGTCCAGCTTTTCGAACGCGGCGTTGAGGTTCGTCACGTACGTGTTGTGATGCTTCGAGTGGTGCAGCTCCATCGTTTCTGCCGAAATGACGGCTAAAGTGAAAGAGAGGCAAAAGAAAGGAACTGTCTTAGAGACAGTCGAGGAGAGGCACACTCGTTACTACTATACAAACTACGTACGTTCCAGAGCGCTGTAATCGTACGCAAGATCCGGAAGAGAATGTTTTCCACCCGACGGCGCCGAAGACAGCAAGGCCGCACTCGATTTCACCAATTCGGATGGAAGTTTCGACGAGTTCAGGTGTGTGGCGGCACGGAGAGCCGTGCTGCTGTTGGTAAGAAGAAGTTTGCTGCCGATTGAAGATGCCATGATGATGATATGCTGTGACGGGTTTTGTGATGAACGAAACTCTTCCGGGTAGAATCCGGCAGTCGGCACTCTTTGAATTTGTATGCTAAAGAGTACGATGAAAGATATGGTGTCTGTCATTCTCCCGTAGAGATCTTTTTTGAGTTGCGAGCTCTAACAGGAAGTACCACACACCACATTGAAATATGGAGCTCGAAAAAGGACATTTGAACATGGTTGACGAAAGACAATGACGATGTACTTTGGTGCGGTCACTGTCCCGTTTCTCGACTTCTGTGGGTCCTGCTTCATTCCCTGCAAGTCAGCAACTCTGAAATGGATACTGACGGCGAATCATGAGCTTTGAATTGAGCTGAAATGAGATCAAATTCAGAATCGAGGTCATCATCATCAATACGAGACCGGCGGTCTACTGCCCCTCAGCAGCTGCCATCGCTTCTGTTGCCGATGCTAGCCTCATTTGTGCTAGGATGTATCCTGTGCAGTGTGTTCATGACATATGTACGTATCGAAAGTATAGAAACCTCGCCGCTGATACTGTCAAATACACTGGAAGGCGTCTCCATACCATCCTCAATATCACGTGATGGTGATGACAACACTTTACACCATCCGCATGTTCGGTCATTATCATCATCGTCACTGGTCGGACTCAGGATACTGGTGGCGATCGCTGCCTTCGACTTTTCGCAACTGCCCCATCTCGAAGAAGTGCTGGACTCCTATCAGACACTCTGTGCCGCCGGATCCCTGGTCGACGTAGTGATTCATTCGACCGTCGCCTACCCCATTGCACTGATTGATCTACTCAACAGTCGATTGTCCTGCACCAATCCAGAGGGCCGATTCTCTCTCAAGATCATCCTCAAAGACAAGCGCGTCCGTCTCCATCTAGTTGACTTTCACCGAGAGCTATTCTATAACCACCTTGACGACTACGACGTCTTTGTCTATTCCGAAGATGACATTCGTGTCACGCCCACGACCATTTCTGCCTATCTCTTCGAGACCGAGCGCGTCAAACGGTTGGTGGGGGCCGGAAGAGCTTCGGATTTCAATGTTGGCATTGCACGATACGAATACAATTATCCTCCCGACATTGTGATTGACGACAAGTCCCGGCACGTGACGCAGAACGTCACGCGCGTGTATTGGGAGCACGTATGGAAGCCGTCGATTCCGAAATCGGTCGATGCGGTGCCGCAAGAGCCACTTTCGCAACACTATGTTCACATGTTGAATCATCATCAGGGCATGTATATTGCCACGAGAGAGTTGCTGCAGGCGTGGAAGGAGCGCCCGGGGTGTCAGTTTGATGTGGTGCGAGATCGACCAGGACTGAAGAACAAGCCGTCGCAGCACTCTGAAGGGACGCAGCGTGTGTGGATGAGTTCACAAATGTTATATGGAACTAGACATTGTAATGTACAACAAGTCATTCCCATGGACAGGTTTGGCATGTTGACAGTACTGCACTTACCCAACAAGAACTATCGACGTGTTGGTAAGGCTGGGCGGTTGGGTGAGGACAAGTCCAAGAATGGAACCAAGCAAGAACGGGATAACTCGCTGGCGTTCGAAGGACCCAGCGAGCTGCTGTTGAGTGCCATGGAGCTGCACATTGAAATGCGACGGCGATGGCGAGCGAAGCCACAGCTGCCCTACCGAGGGGTTCAAATGGTGAATGAGATTGGGAGCGGCGGGTCGTCAGAGCTCATTGTACAACGAATAAGCGATTATGAAGCCTATTCAAAACGAGGCGGTGTGATGAGCGAACAAGACATGACCAAGGTTGAACTCTAGAGATTTAAAATGTTTGGGCCGTCGAAGGTCGTATAACAACCGTAGGCAACCAGCTAACTCTCTAGCTAGGCACCAGTACGAGCTAGCTTTCTCTCACGCACAGCTTCTCGCTTCCCTGCACTTCGATATTGACGTTTCTTGATGGCCTTGCGGGCCTCATCCATTGCCTCGTCCTTCTTGGAGTTCTTCTTGATCTTTTCGGCAATTTGTTCAGCATTCTTGGCACGACGAATGGCGACCTTCTCGTTGCGAATCGAGTTGAGCGCTTGGACGAAGGTGAGCTTCTTTCGCTCGTCGGCCTCCATTACGACAGCACGCTTGACTACGTAACCCTTCCTCTTTCGTCTGACGTCGTTCTTGGGTTTGCTGGCATATGGTAGCGCCTCTTCAAGTCGCTTTGGAATCGTCAATTTTCTGAACTTGCGATCCGGACGATCGATCGGCTTGTAGATTGAGTCGGGCTTGACATCAATAGGCGTATCCGTCTCAATTTGCAATTGGGCCTTGGGCTTGGCACCTCGCCACTCCTCAGTTCCGTTCACCAAATGATTTGTGACCGGGTTGTAGTACTTTTTGATGTCGACCGGCATCCAAGTACGGCAAAAGACAATGTCGCTCATGAGGATTTTGTCCTCGAATGTGGCACGAAATGTCCCTGGCTGGCCTTCGCGTAGAGCCTTCTTCACCTGGCCACGAATACCGCTGACGGTCTTGATACTAGCACCTTCGAAACGGCTCACTTCCAAGTCACTATTGAACATGCCCGTGACAAAAGCAGTATTTCGGTAAATCTTGGTCGGTGTACCAACTAGCTTGAGTTTCTTCACGACGTTGAATGAAGCATCGAGCTCAAGTGATACTCCTGTAGCTGCAATGCGGAATCCAGACACGTTACCCGTCATCCTTTGAATAGCCAGGATACCCGTATTGGGAGGCACCTGCGGACCATAAAAGGTAGCATGGCAATGCATGTGTTCTGGGGTGTACTTGAGATACCTGATCAAAAAACAAAGAGGCGTGGGCACATGGTAAGAACAGGAAAACGCAACCTGGCCGCCAGAAGCGATAGTTACGCGTTTGTACCTGTGCCGACTATTTTGTTCCTCGGTAGAGAAGACCGGTATACTTTGGAATCGACGCCAGCCCATGCTAAAGACCAGCGGATCATTGCACTTGAGAATACGCTTATGCCAACGATGTTTCTTAAACCGACACCGTATCAGACCAAGATTTGCTTCTTGCGGAGTAAGTCCTCCAATCACCAGTGGATTGTGTGGGTCGTACGAGTTGACGAATTCACATGGGACTCCATCAATACGAATACGGCAGTAAATCCCTTGACGAAAACCCTCGTGTCTCAACCGGGATCGCTCGCCTTCTTCCCCGAATTCCTCTGCGTTCCTCTTAAGACGGTCCTCTTTTTCCCGCTTCAACGTATCGAGATACTCGTTTTCGGCTTCGGGGTCGGCCGAGTTGGCACCAACAACCTTCTTCTCTTCATCGTACTCCTCGTCAAAGTTGGACTTCTGATTCGCCTTCTTCTCAGCATGGTAAGCGCGGATCTCGCTTTCTGTCCTGCCCTCGAGTGGGACACTGTCAGCACTCATGTCATCATCGTCGGAGCCATCCTGATCAGGCGATCGACCGTATGCTTCTCCTGTCTCTAGATCTTCAAAGTCACCGAGCATCTCTTCATCTTCGTTCTTGTTATTGTCCCATTTTCCAGTAACGAACTTGTCACGCAGTGACTCTAGCAAACTATCGTCACCTTCGTCTAGCCAAGGCCTGACGTCGAAACCAACACGTATGTGGTCTTCTACCAGTGCCCGAGACGAGTCGTCTTCGCCGAGCCCTGTCGCCTCCCGTTGTCCATGCGTGCTCTGCCGACCAGCAGCATCTGACTGAGACTTTCGCACTTTGAAGAACTCATCGTCCGATTCATCAGATCCATCATTGTCCTGGTTCCCTTCTTCGTCGATGATGGAGCTAGCATTGCTCTTACCATAGATCAATTCCTGTAGATTGACATTTGCCATGTCGCGCAGTATGTAGGATTGAGCAGCACGCTCAGCAAGATTTCGTTTCCACAGTGCCACGACATCTCCGCTCGGATCGAGATCCAGCTCGTTGGCCTCGCTGGCATCGAGATCGCGGTTGTCCATCTCACTGTCATCGTCCGATCCATCATCGCTCGAATCGTCGGACTTCGTCGTGCTTTCTGCGTCAGAGGAATCGTGTTCGCTGTGGCTCTCATCGTCTCCAACTGGCAACGCACTGCGCTGGAACGGACCTTTCAGCTTGTTAACGTCGAAAACTAGTCCATCTATCTTGTTTGGGTTATCGACACTTTCGTCGTCATCATCGCTGATACTGCTATCGTCGGATCCCGCCCTCATAGCAGTACTCCCTTTGAAGAGACGAAGAGTCGAGCGCTGCATCTTCTCGTCAACTCCTGCTCTAACATCCTGAAGACTCTTGAGCAGCCCAGCAGGGGCGTCGCGATCGTGTTCAACCTCTTCTCTTTCCGACTCGATGTCCTCGCCATTGAGACCTTTACGGGTTGTGATTTCAAGATTCTCTCTCTTCGTGTAGTTCGCATGACCAATGTCAATGTACACTGCATCCTTGTCGAAAGAAACAGCTCCAACATTCGACAAGGGTGCAAACAAAAGCGAATCTTTTGTATTCAGGGTCTGCAGTGCCACAAAAACGAGAAAAAAAACAATGAGGACAGTCGGGCAGCATTTGCATTCGGCGCGTGTGCCTCGCCCCTCCGACCACGTACCGTCTTTTTCTCCTTGTCTGCGAGAGGACACGGATCTGGCAGAGCGCTGACTTCTGCCATAGAGAAGTCCCCAACTCCAATCACGTGAACCTTCATACCGGGCTTCAAATGCGTCCCTCGGACATAGCCGTAAAATGTCACAGATCGAGCACACGTTGGATCCTCCTCGACCTCGTTTGGGTGCGTTATGTCTTCATGTCGATCGACTACCACGTACGGATGTGTATTCCTCCACACTAATGGTCGAAACTGAATAAAGCGTAGAGGAGAACGTTTTTCAGTTAGAAGATGGCATAGATACCCATGCACAAGCAGCCCCAGAGAAAGACACACAACGAGCATTCATAAATCCACGTCCGAGTGGAATTCGTCTTCAAATGTATTTTTTTTCAGACAGAAGTCACCAGAAAATTTAATCATCATGTCGCCCTCCCATACTCATCGTAGAAATCCAGTTCAACATACCTTGACTCTAGAAATGAACAAGGTCAACTGCTTGACTTCATTCTTGAGATACTTTCCATTGACGAGACCTGACAAGTAAAACATCTTTGCCCCGTCGTAAATTTCTGTCCAGAAGCGATGCTTCAATAGTTTCTTAGTCTTGCGTAGATTCTGGGCGGTCTTGAACTGATCAAGATGCGTAAAGACTCCCATGACTTTTGGAAAACCGTGCGTTTGAAGTACATTGAGGAACTCGAATGTTTCCATTTCGAACCCAAACTTGGCATCAACACACAGTAGCACCAAGTCGGCAATCTTTGCACAATCCAACATTGCTGCTGTATCATTGGGACATTCAAACAACGTGATTCGTCGACTTTTCCCCGTCACGACCGTGATGGGGCCTGTAATGGTGGTCAAGTTGTGGTTCGTGTACATTTTAACCAAAGACCGAATTAACGTTGATTTTCCGATCCCACGAGGACCCATGACTACGACCAGACTCGGTGGAGCCATAGAGACATCCTGCGATCTTCTATCCTTCAGAGGAACATACTCTTTCCGTTGCCCCTTATCCAGATTGCGCTGTATCGTTCGTTGGGTACGACGAACGTTGGATACCGAAAATGCCCGCTGGTTGTGTCGTTCGACTCGAGTCCCATCTTTCTTGGCGCGCCTATCCTTCTTCTTTTCCTTCGCACCCCGGCCTTCTTTTCTTTCCTTATGGCCGTGATGCTCTTGTTTCGCGGCTGGGTCGTCCATCGTGGCGGAAGTGGAGGTGTAATCAATCACCCTAGTATCACGGCGTCGTCGTGTTCTGTTATGTTTGGTTTGTGGCGCGCAAAATATGAAGAACATGAAAAATCGTGGCTGTCAGACGGCATGACCTATCCACAGCTCATATCCCCTACATATGCCCCTCTAAGTAGTATATACATCATACAGCCATTTAGGCATTATAAAGAGCCCACCAGCAGGTTGAAGTACACTCAACAAGCGCTCGGCGGGCCACATTTATCTTATACACATATTCATACCCGTAGCGTTGAAAAATTTGATCGTCTTCGCCGAATCTTGAAAAAGTGAGATATGATAACGCGTGAATTTTTTGGAAGACCCGCTTCAGGGAGGTGAGATGGATGGAGACTTCAGTGACTGTCATCGATCCACTTAGTAGGATGAAAGCTGCTAGAGTGATCACTTTTTCAAACAGAATGAGCTCTATTCGCACAACCCTTCTCATCGCATCTGCCTTTCTGGTCGGCTACTGCGAGGCAGAACGGGCCTTTTCCGCTCCGGCTCGAAGACGTGATACTACCACAGAATGTTCTGGTTGTGAGCCTCAAGATCACGCGACCTCGCCTCCTACAGTGCAAGAGAGACAGAGTGACTGGAGCGCCCCTGCGAGCAGCGGGATTGACTTTTTGGTAGCAGCCTTTTTCCTGATCGCGGCAGCCTGGTTGGTGCTGGCGTTGTTGTATTCACTGCTCGTGTTCTTTATTGTCAGAATGAGAGCCCGCGGCGAACTGGATGTGTACGATGAAGATTTTGGAAGAGTGTACCTAATTGGACGACGATTCTATATTCCATTGGGGTTTATTCTGCGTCGATATGTTATTGCAATGGAGCAGGACGTGAACGGCGAAGGCAATCCTGCAACTGTGAGACTTATGACTCGAGAGGAACGACGCGTGGCGATTGAACAGCTACTGACGCCGGATGAACAAGTGGACGACAAAGAGCTAAATCCCAATGAGCAGAGCTTCATGACTGACGATACCTTTGATGAATCCATTGACTCAGGGGAAGATGACCCCTCATCTCCCGTTGACTCAGGGGAAGATGACCCCTCATCTCCCGTGATTGGCTTGGTCGAAAATGACGGCGAGATACCCGAGGAGCTCCTGGGCTTGGAAGACGGTCGGTCTATCGATGCTTCTGCTTCAGAACCTGTCTGCAGTATTTGCTTGATGGAGTACGGTAAGCCTGTGGACTAGTGCGTGTGCTCACTTCATGTGCAAACTCCGTTGCTGACTTGTGGACCGCGCTGTTGTGGATCGAATCTGCAACATTGCCCACAGGAGACGACACTGGTACTTGTTACAACTCGACGACTTGTTCACACCGCTTCCACCGTGATTGCATTCTAGATTGGTTGGAGAGAAGGGCAAATACGGAATGTCCCTGTTGTCGAGTGCCCATGGTGTCGGATGAAGATGTTTGGGCGACTGTTCAGGGGCTCCGTAGAGAGAAGCGAAAACAACTTCGACGTGAACAGAGAGGAGGTATCCTCTCGCGGTTTGATAGGCTCTTTCATCGACGAAAGAGAAACGCGAGCTCTCACCGGAGGTCTGATGACTCGAACGAAAGTGGCATGCAAATTGACGAGGAAGATACAAGGAGCATCGCTGTCATGCAGGTTGACTCTCCATCAGCAATTGCTATTCAGATGTCGTCGCCTCACTAATAAGTACCATATCTTCACCCAAGGGGTGTCTTTTCACTCCATTTTGTGTCGAATTGAACAATGCTGTGCGATTGCCGTGCTTCATGGCCTATTTACTAAGCAAGCTACAATAGGTTACCATGCGTGTAAAGAAGTTGGTGCAAATAGATTCTACACATAAAGTGCAACTTGCGAACGTCCCGGGGATCCACGGAAAACTGGAGAACACACACCTGCTAGTAACCAGTCTATAAGCCAAACAAACGCGTACGATAACCTTTGAACTAGTATTGCTTACTCGTCATCGGCTTCGAGTTCGGCCACCTTGGCATCCTTCTTGGCTTGCACACGCGCCTTGCGCTCGTCCAAAGTGAGCTTGGCCGTGCGCTTGAAGGATTTATCAGGAGTAAAGTCCTTCTTAGCAGAGGGACTAGGGTCCTCACGAATCTTTTCGTGAACCTCCTCGTACAACTCCTCGAGTCCATCGGCAGCAACGCCGTCTGCAATGTAAGCAGCAAAGTGCTCCTGGTACTTCTGGTTATCTTCCTCCTCCAAATACTCCATGTACTCGCCAACATGACCGCCAAAGATGCGCTCACGGTGCATGTCCGCATCGTACTCCTTGGCATCACGGTCGTATCCAGGAAAACGCTTCTCGGAGTGAGGAACGTCCAATCCACCATCGGCGGCGCCCTTCATGGCGCCAAAGACTCGGCATCCAGTAGTGGTGGGGCGGCATCCAACGTCCAGCAAGGCACGGAAGGGACGCTTGTCCTCGTCAACTTCGTCGACGTAGTACTTCTTTTTGTCATACTCAGTGGTAATGACCTCTCCATCAATTTCAGTGTTTCCCTCGTAGACATCGTCGAGTCCAATCTTCTGCAAGAGACGACGCGCCACCAAGAGACCAGTGCAGTAGGCGGCGGCATAGTTCTTGAGACCAACGTTCAAACCATAACGAGAAAGTTCCTTAGATGTGGCCTGGGCCAAGATGCGATCGCCGTCAATGAGCGAATAGGCGATCTGGCAAATGACATAACGGTTGGTGAAGCGAACGACAAGACGGTACTTGGGAGCCTGGTACTTGTTCTTGTCCTGCGTGCAGAGACGCTTGCGCTGGCGGTAGTCCGTCTTGCCCTCGCGGCGACGACGGTACTTGACCTGGTAGCGCGAGAAGTACGCCTTGCTTTTCTGAACCCTGACAAAAACCTGCGCAAAGTGACGACGGAAGGAACAGATGTGAGTGAGAACCAGTGGGCACTCTAAATAGCAAAGGCAATATCCAATTCTGGATTCTGAAGTTCGTTGCTTTCGGGATTTCGCTAGGAGACGCTTGCCATACAGAAAATCGTCCCCTGACACCATCTACACGTGCAATACCGGCAAAACACGATGCCGTAAGCTCACCATGGTGAATTTGTTGTGGACCGACCACCGTGAGAAATTTTCGACGGCTGGCAGAGGCTGTGTTTCGTCAAGTATGGCGGTAACGCGGTAAACTTTTGAATCGAAAATCCAAGATTCCCTCTTGCTCAAACTCCCATTCCTCCTACGATCGCATTGATTTTGCCGCGTCGCTCGTCGTCACATCGCTCATTTCTTATTCTCAACGACCGTGACCATGGCACCAACGGAGGAACAACATCAAGGCGTCTTTCGTAAGATTGCCAATGAGGTCTTGCAGTCCGCCGAGCAAATAGCGACTCGTATGGAGGAAGGTGTGGCAGCAATGATGAACGCAGAAGATCCGGCGAAAGCTACAGGCGAAGATGACCCCTCGGCGGACATTCCTCTCGAGTTCGACATGGACGGACTTGATTTGCAAGACGGCACTATGGGTTCTCCCTTGGAAGGAATTGCTAAGAGCGTCATTGGGGATATAATGGCAGGACAGAGCGAGGTGTGTGTTAACAAGCAAAATCTGGGTCAAGACTCACATGCGCGTACTATCGGATCAAGTACTAACTCGATTGCCCTCGTTGTGTAATTCCAGGTCGGTCCCCAGACACCCATGGAACACCTCAAAGCTTTCCAAGCCGCTATTAATTGGAAAGAACCATTCATTGTTTCGATTCTCGTCTTTCAAGTCGTCGCGTTCTTCGTTTGCATGTGGGCCTCGCGTCCCAATCGAGCACTGCCGGCACGGATTGGTGTTATGATCTGTGTCTTTGTCATGGTTCGGGGTGCCGAATGGATGAACAGTTATGGTGCTCAACACTGGGAAGAGTTTGCAACGCAGAACTATTTTGATGATCGGGGTATTTTTGTCGGAATCTTCGTGTGTGCGCCGCTCATGTTGGATTGCTTTTTCATGCTTGTATCTTATCTGAGAGAAGCTTCGCAACTGTTGGTACAAGTCAAGAGTACCGAATTGAAGCGTAAACAAGAAGCCGAAAAGAAGGCTGCGGAGAAGAAGCGAAAGAAGACGAATTAGGCAGAGTAGTTATTGGTAGAGGGAAGTGCTAGGGTTTCTGTGATCGTGCCTCTATTGACTCTAGAAAATCCAAGAATCCTTTGTTGAAAGCTCCATATGGAATCGACACTGGAGCAGCATCGGGTAGCTCCGATTGCTGTCTGATCATGGTCTCGTACGTCGATCGCGTTCGACAGTTCTTCACGAATGTGTGCATCGTGGCCAGTCTGTCGTCAGGGCCGTTTTGCCACACTTGAGGAGAGGCGTTCTCATACGCTTCCGTCATGTCATGGCACAAAACGTCTGATACGACACTGCGACCGTAAACAAGAGGAATCTGTTGAAAATCTCTGTCCATTTGCTTGAAGTCAGCCAAAAAGGCCGTCGCCGAAATTCCCATAAAGAAGGATACAAGAAGATCGACCGGAACCGACGAAGCTTGTTGTAGACGTGCTCGAAGCAGCTCGTCTTGAATTTCAGCAGGAGACTTCCACTCCTTTGTCAGTTGGCTTACCGGTTTTGAGGTCTCTGCATTCGAATTTTGCTTCATCCTCCATTGGGCAATGAGTCGCTCTCGAAACTGTCGCACGCGGGGATTGGCTCCCAATCGAAATGAGACAAAACATGCAAAGGAACAATAGATCCCCCACCTAATGCAACTGTAATTCCTCTTGAGAATATCTTGCTCATATTCGTATTCATGTGCGTTGGGTCCTTTCCAGGCCTTGGGAGCGTCGTTCATCACTTGCGACGCGCCTTTTCGTAGAATCCACCAGAATTTTGTCACCGTCGTCTCGACTGCTAAATTGTTTTGGGCACGGTTATTGACATCATCCGAATCCATGGTACCCGATCAAATATAGCGGCTTTGTGAGTAAGGGGGTGCAGGAGACTGGTTGATTCCAGCCATGCTGATTTCCAGAGATACCTTGTGGTGCCGCTGGAAGGCCATGCCTTTGTTTCAGGAGATACAGAGAGGGTTATGAGCTGGAGTTTCGTCCCATTCATCACTCACGAGCGTGGCGAGCCATGCGGCGCGCGCTTTTGAGTCACGGGTAAACAAAAACGTGACTCGATCAAAATTTGAAAGGAGTATTACATTTGCTACGTAGCTGTTTAATCCTAAATCGAAATGTACTGCAACTTGAGCATGCCAGCGGGCAACGGATATAACATTATGAATTTCGCGCCCGCCCGCGCAAAGAATCATTTTTTGGCGCCGAAATACACAAGTGCACAAAGACGGCCGCCTGTTGCGTCCATGAAATCGTAGAGAGTTCAGGTTCTCACCGTCCAGCTTTTGCCATGCTTATTGGCATTATGGAACCGACAGGAGACTCCCAAGTGAAAGCGCTAAGCGGGGATGGAGATTCACCAAAGGAGGTGGCACCCTCATTCTTGCCAGACAAGATTCTGGCTCCTCAGCCCGAATCTGCCTTCAGCAGCAGCAACGGCTCGCTGCCACCACAGCAGGTTTACGTCAATGCTCCCTTGCCTGGGCAGAATGACATAGCTGGGCTCGAAAGTCAATTTATGGCGCTTGGTATGAACGGAGAAAACAGAGAAGAGGATGAACATCAGCATGCCGTGGACCGTGTTCCGGGTGAACAAGACAATGACGAAGAGCCAAATTCCGAAGAGGATCCTTTGAAGCTCTTTGTAGGACAGGTAAGCTTCTGGGTGTTCCGTTGTTCAGTGTCGAGGATTTTGAGCTACTGCGAGACGTTGTATATAGCGGCAATACCGCTGGCGGAGACTACTGTCGCGGAGTGTCATGACGTTTCGTCGCGCGTAGAAGTCATCATCCGTTGTACATAATCAAGTGTGACTCCTCAGTCAGAGCGTTCGCTTGATTGCTCATCATCACGTTTGTATCCAACTCGTCTCGTTTCCGACAGGTTCCAAAGACTTTGGGGGAAGAGGACATATTTCCTGCCTTCAGTCCCTTCGGCCCCCTAAAGGATGTCGCGGTCATTCGGGACAAGCATTCGGGCCTTCACCGTGGATGTGCCTTTGTCACCTACTGGTCTTCTTCCGACGCCGAACAGGCCATCGAGGCTCTTCACGATAAGTTTACATTCCCGGGGGGCAGGAGGCCTGCCCAGGTCAAGCCCGCTGAGCCGTCGAGTGAGTCTCAATTGGCTGTTACGACCTACGCGCACTTGACACGCGACGTTGCTGACATTTGTCATGCTATCTATCTGTCTTTCTCGTTCTTAGCCATGCCGGAGAACAAGCTTTTTATCGGAATGCTTTCTCGTACCACTACAGAGGACGACGTGAGAGAACTTTTTTCGCCTTTTGGTGAAATTCATGAGATCTACATGATTCGAAACTCGGACGGCTCGAGTCGATGCGCAGCCTTTCTCCGCTACGTCGAACGCGAAGCCGCCGTAGGCGCGATAGAGAACCTCAACAACAGCATCGTTATGGATGGATCCACCCGTCCTCTCATTGTCAAGTTTGCGGACAACAAGCATCAACGCCAAGCACGACAGTTCCGAAACAATCGAAGAGAGCAGATGATGGCTGCTATGGGTGCCGGTGGACCAGCGCCATACCCTGCTCCGTACCCCATGCCACCCAATATGGGCATCCTCACCCGACAGGACCTCATCAGTACTCGATGCCACCACAGTATCCGGGGCCTTACGGTCCTGGCGGGCCTCCTCCGCACGGTGGGCCTCCTCCGTACATGTATCCTCCGCACTACGCCCCGCCTTATTCGTACCAAAATCGACAAGAGGTTCGCCCACATCAGCAGGCACGTCCTCGAGAAGGTCCCGCTGGAGCCAATCTCTTTGTGTACCACTTGCCGCACGACCTGACAGATGCTGATCTTGCCACTGCTTTCAATCCATTTGGAAACGTTATTAGTGCCAAGGTGTATGTCGACAAGTACACTGGAGAGAGCAAGGGCTTTGGTACGTGTCGATTCATGGTAGCGTCGCTGCTCCTTTCTTTTCTCTGCCTAACAAACCTCTCTCCGTTTTCCTTATGACGTGCTTCAGGTTTTGTATCGTATGACTCGGTTATATCCGCCGAAGCGGCCATTGAGCAGATGAACGGATTCCAGATTGGAAACAAGCGACTCAAAGTTCAGCACAAACGAGTCAACAGCAACCTCCACCACGGAGGAATGCAGCAACTGCACCATCTCCACCACCCTCCGCCACATCACATTGATGGATATGGCGGGTTTACTCCACTGCCATGAGCTGGTGGCTGCTCTCCCGTTATGCACGGGAACGCACTTCCCACTATCGACGGTCCGTTGTAGAACGGAAGGTCGTCGTTGGTCAGGCTTATTGACCTTCTGTAAAGATACAGCACTCTAACAGCTTCGTAGCGAATGCTATTTTGAAGACACGAAATGAACACATGCTTTGCGTATGATAGTACTGTGTTTTCACTCTTATTGTGTGTCTTTCATTATTGTTATTGTTTTCCTAGTAGTCTTCTTCGAATTCCTCTTCCAGCTCTTGCGCCTTTTCTTCGTCCGTCTTGTCATCCCTCTTACCCCGAAGCCCTCTACTTGCTTCAAGCTGCTTCTTGTACTCGTCTGGAGGGTATCGCATTCCACGAACTGCGTCGTTGTGCGTCGTGAGGCAGTAGGCAATACGACGGTGGAACGCCTCAGCAGGCTCCTTGGTGGCGTACACGTCGACAAGATCGTGACTCTGTACGTAGCCTCCCCCATGATGAATCGTCGCTTCGAGAACTCCGTCACGAATGGCCTTGGCGACCACGTACTCTGCCGACGTTGCACTCGGCAAGCCAAGTCGGTCTGCCACATCCTGCAGGGAGATGCGGCTGTAACTAATATGCAGCTTGCGCAACCCCGCCTTGACGACGGCATGTGCCAGTCGCGAAATGAGCGTGTAGGTACCATCCGCCTGCAGACGGGACGAATGCTCAGAGACAACCTTGGTGAAGATCGCCAAGTCGCCGCGACGGACGGCCTGTGTAATGGCAAGGTAGGGAGCGAGCTCTGCACTCATGCCCTCCGCAAAGAAAATATGTCGATCCGGAATTTCACCCATGAGGAGCTGCACGACTACCAGCAGGCGTTGAGCGGCAATGCGAAAGCCAATGCCCGTGTTGGTAGGTGCCTTGCGCAACGACTGGCTCAAGTTGGAGAAGGCGGACGTGTATTCCAATCGCAAAGCTTGAATTCGTCCACTTTGATACAAATAACGACAGAGCTGGTTGTTGGACGCAGTATCAGGGAAACTTGAGTTGGAAAGGAGTTTCTGGGCTTGTTCGACTGCAGCACAATAAGAAATTTGAAAGCAGTAAATGATAATGAGAAACGAACCAATTTTGCAGAAAGCAGCTTCACTAGGTGAGGCACTGTACCGAAACGCACCTTGTGAGGAGTTCAGTAGATCATGCAGCATGAGATTCAATAATGTCGACTGCGTGTCCACGTCACGACGAAGACACGCAAGGCCATGCGCCGTCACCATGTCCTGTCGCAGCGACGCCAACAAGGCAGGGTCCGCCAAGGAGTCTGCCACCAATGATCGAAAGCGGTACATGCGAGCCAACAGGGGAAACAAGGATGCCACCGAGGCTCCCATGCCAGTGAGGATTCGAGCACTCTGAATGTGATCCATCAGTATGGCAACGCCCTTCTGCGACAACTGAAAGGCCTCCTTGAACTTGCCGTCCTTCCAGAGCAAGCGCACAGACAAACTGATGAGCCAGCTCTCAACTTCCCTTTCCGACGCTTTCGAGAGGAATCCTAGATCTTCCGCGTCCGACGTTTCCATCGACTCTGGTGCCCCGGTAGCTAAAAGCTCACGACCAGCGGCGCACTGTCCCTCGGGATTCAGCAACATGGCAGCCGCACTAGATACGTCGTCCAAGGACGCCTTGCCCGTGGCTCCCGATGACGTCCCGAGCCACCGCTTGACAATCTTGGATGGGTTCGAATACGTGAGTGCCAGCATACTATCCTTATCCTTGATACCCCCTCCCAGTAGACGCTCCAACCGACGCGCCGACGCTTCCAGGGGTGGCAACTCGGGCACAGTGGGTTCCTCGGCCTCCGCCTCTGGCGGGATGCCCGTCGTGGGCGTCTCCTTTTTCGTCTCTTCCTTTAATTTGTCCGGCATTTTCGTGTTTACTTTATTCCGATACTTTCCATATACTTCCAGGATCACTAGATGCGGCGAATGCTGGTTCAGAGGCAGAGTGAACGCTGGTGGATCCGTCGACGGCAACGCGACAGTACAAGATCATTGTGATGCGCCACTCTCGGCCGGATTCCTTGAGCTTCGAAGTTCTGAGTCGGACAAGTCGGCGATAACTCGAGGTCCACTCAGAAAAAGCAAGTGCGAGCTCGTCTCGAGACATGATCGATGCAACAGAGACTACTACCGGTCCCGTCGAAAGACGACAATCGCGTCCTCTCTTTCGCTCAAGTCCATCTCTCTCTCTCTTTACATAACTAGTTACTCCTCTTCATCAGCTAATGCGTATCGCAGCTCTTCCAATACTTCATTGATAGCTTCCACACACTCCCCCACTTGGCGTTTCAAAGCTACTACTCCTTCCCGCAACAACCGACTCGTTTGTTCGTCGTCCTGTTGTCGTTCATTCCGTTCTCTCAATTGCTCCAAATGCAGTGCAGCCGTTGTATTCAACTTTTGCCGTTCGTGTTCTTGGAGGCTTCCCAGTAGTGTGTGGATATTTTGGTGCTGTTTCTCCAAGACGCTCATGATGGCCCGGATGGTTTCGCTCAAGACGCTAAAGGATGCCGTGGCTTGGGCACAAATGGATGGATAGTTCGTCATGTTGCCTGTTTTCAATACTCCCTCGAGACCACTGGAATGATGATGAGGTTGATAGAAAAAAATGATAGTTGAGACTAACGTCAAACAATAGAAAGAGTGTGTACGCACACACTGCGAGAATAATAGTATTGGGAGTATAATAGGGATGGATCGTCAAAGTGTAAACTCACGCATCATAGACACGATAGGTTGCAACCCGTTCCCTTTGTGCTTCTAGGACGGCTTGAAGCAGTTCCTTTACAGTCATGGAAGACAAACGTTTCTTGATTTCCACCTCGCGTTCCTTTCGTTGTTGCTCTACAAGCTTCCTAGTTTCTTCCAATTGCGATGTTGTTTGTTGTTGTGTCGCAGTGGTAGTGATGGTATCATTCGCTGGCTTTGTCAAGTCAATCATTTGTCCCATGTTCTTGCATTCATCGTCAGAAGAATGTCCATGACACGCCGCAGCATCGTGCGAGTTGTCGTCGTGAGTATGCAAGGACTTCCGAGCCGACAAGATTTCAAGAGCCTGTCGAATGTCAATTCCCCTTTGTTGTGGGAGCATCATCGCGTCTGCTACAGGGGATTGTTGCTGCTGTTGCGCTTGTTCGCGTTCCATGGCAAACGTGAATACAAGAACGACAAGGACACAGAGTGATGCGAAGTATCTCGTTGGGGTCTCCTCCTCAAAAAAGGTTATGAGCTAATCTGGCGCGCCAAAAAGTGAGATGGACGCCGAAAATAGACTCAAAATAGAAACCAAGCAACACGATGTTTTACTCTGTCTCTTGTCCTATCCGAATGACAAACGTTGCAGTTAGATGAAAACCTGTGTCGCGGTTTTCTGTCAGGAACTAAATGCCACTACTACTATTACTACTCTGCACGGTCATCTTTCACTGCTTTGACTGCAAAAAAATGACCATTCTTCCCGTGACAAGCGCACTCCAAACAACAGCTCCTTCTCTCTTTCCGTACCAACACGCGGGTGTGGAGCGCCTTGTAAAGGATCGAAGAGTCTTGTTGGCCGATCAGATGGGCCTCGGCAAGACGGTCCAAGCCATCAGCGCCCTCAATCGATTGCGACAGGATGGTGTATTTCAAAACAAGAATGGCCGCATCTTGATTGTCTGCCCCAAGAGTGTCTTGGGCGTCTGGCAAGATGAACTGGACACCTGGCTGGATCCTCCTTCCGACGGTGCGCGTGTGGAAATTTCTGTGGCTACGGGAAGCAAGGCGCCATTATGTACTACTCCTAGGATGGAAGATCATCATGATTGCAATACTCCAAACATCATCCTATCGATTCAGCTCATCAATTATGACATTTGTCACAAGCATCGAGAACAGCTTCAGGCACACTCGTACGATGTCCTCATTTGCGATGAGGCACACTATCTCAAGTCGATGGCTACGAAGCGGACGCAGGCCGTCTTGGGTGCATCCCACTGCAACGGTATTTCATCGCGCTATCTTTGGTTGTTGACCGGTACGCCCATTCTTAATCGACCTGTCGAGCTGTATCCATTGTTGCGAGCGATCGACCCGTCTGCGTGGGGGACCTTTCAGCAATACACGGAGCGCTACTGCAGTCCTCCGCGACAACATCAGAATTACTCTTCGAAAAGGTGGCAAAATCGTGCAATCAAGGCGAATCATGGAGCTAGTAACTTGGGAGAATTGTCGGAGCGATTGCGACC
>OLMU01000051.1:0-36477 GCA_900291995.1 Licmophora abbreviata | reverse complement strand
CAAGGCGGACGTGCTGAGCGAGTTGCCTCCGAAACTGCGGTCTTGTGTTCGTTTGGACGATGGATCGAATGCTGCAAGGATGGAACGGGAGCGGGTTGTAGAGCTCATGATGATGGAGAACAGTGGGGACCATGGGGATAGCGGCGATGCGAGGAGTGCTTCTATTGCATATTCCAATGAGGATGCCAAAGATTTCATAAGCAAGTCGAACAATGATTTGGGGGAATTCAGTGCCGCTGCTGGTGGGTTATTGCAGTACCTTGGTCTTCCTCCGCATGTATTGGACGCCCTACTTCGTGACAACGAGCAAGGCGATGGCAACAGCAATCGGATACTAGGAACGCTCGCTACAATCCGAAAGGAAACGGCGTTGCTCAAGGTTCGCCCGGCAAAGACGCGGTACTGTCCCAGAAAGTGGTGGTTTTTGCGCATCATCGAGCCGTTATTCAAGAGGTAGTGGAGGAATTTGGGGATGCCGCCGTCAGCATTGTTGGAGGTATGGATACGGAGAGTCGTTCCGAGGCGGTACGGCGTTTTCAGAATGACGATAGTGTACGCCTCTTTGTCGGGAGCATTCGTGCTGCTGGCGTCGGTGTGACTCTTACGGCAGCAAGTCATGTTGTTTTTTTGGAACTAGACTGGTCTCCTGCCATCATGGCACAAGCGGAAGACAGGTGTCATCGCGTAGGACAGAGGGACAATGTTCATGTGCAGTATTGTGTGTTCCAAGATACTGTCGACGAATGGATCGCCCGTCAGCTCTTGGCAAAGCAGAACGACATTGATCGCGTGCTTTCGTGCACACCGGGGGGCGAGTCTTCACGACAGGAGAAAGTGTATACCATGGACTTTGGAAAGCACAAGGGGCTTCGGATAGAGGATGTACCGCGGGATTATTTGACCTTTCTTGTTGAAACCGACAATGGTGCTGTTTGGCGGTCTCGTCCTGCACTATGGCGAGCGCTTGCTGCCAATGGGCTTGTTCGCGAAAAGCCTCCTCCTCTCTCTCCAGCGGTGCAAAGTCAGCAAGCCGTTGACTATGCGTTTGAGTTTGGCAAGCATCGTGGAATACAATGGAAGGAGGTGCCGCCCGGCTACAGAGACTGGGTCTTACGTGAGCAGATATGGCGAACAAATCCAAACCTGAAAGACGCTTTGACCGCAGCAGGTATTCTTGATGAAGGCATGCCCGAATCGGAATAGCGATATCGAACTCTATGGTTCTTTTTAACAACGGATAGACAGCCTATTCAAAAACTGAGTCGAAGTCCAAACCCCTTTTACCTTCTTCCGGCTTGATGGACGCGACGTCGCTCACCTCGTCGATTTTGTTGTTGCCTCCGCTTCGTCTATACTCTGAAAAGTCAATCCCATCCGATGCGTCCGAGGGTACCGAAGAACGTCGAAGAGGGGAAGCAAAGTCATCCCGAGTCCAGTCTCCCCACTCCTCATCAATTCTGGAGAGCGCATCTTCCAGGGGTTCATCATCGCGTAGCTCATCCACGATTCCAGGCAAGTCAACGGTGCTACTTTCAGCCTTTGCCCAACTCGTACGGTCCAAGGAGTCATCGGGCGACCAGGTGAAGTCGTCGTTGCACCATCGGCCCCATTCCTCTTCAATTCGTGACATGTCCTGTTCAAGTGTCTCCTCGGCGCCCTCATCGTAGTTATCCCTCCATCCTCGGGAGCGATCGAGATTGTGGAGATATCGGCGGTCAATAGACGTATTGTTGGCAACACTTTGGTTGTACCATATCTCGGGTAGATTTTCGACATGAACGTCCACGGCAGCAGCCAGTTCTTCCTGTAGTGCAATAGAGAGTCGGCCTTCGAGCCCGTCCACGTTGCTGTAGTCTAGCAAGCGAGACCCAATCCTCTTCGCGGACTGGTGAAGATGGTGTACCGTTTCCGATAAGTCACGAAGCTTCCGGGCAAGCGAGTCACCGTAGGCCTTCAAATCTTCGGTTGGTGTGGAGTCGAGCTCGTTTGCGCCTTCCGGTGCGATGAGAGAGCTCTCTGCCAGTCGGTCGTTTTGGTCCGTCTCACGACCACCTAATGCACGTGTCACAGAGATATACTCCGTCTTCACCAAAGAAAGCTGTTTTAGCGCTGACGCCTTCAAAAGCGTCGCGAGTGACTCTTGTACTTCAAGCTCCGCTCGTAGCTCACGACAGACGGAGTCGTCGTATGTGTGGGCGAACATATCATCTTCGCATGCAAAGTACTTGTCCAATGTGCCGTCCATAGAGGTTTCACTAACGAAAGGGCGGCCATCACCGGCAGCGGAGACAACTTCGACTTCAGGAACCACATTCTCCGGATCAAATGTCCCAGGATCGTAGGCGGAGGCCCACTTCTCAATATCTCCGGCGTCGGATGGCACGTTCGCGTCATCTTGGTCCATCCCGACGGCCGAAGGAAGACAATTGTTCTTCTCTTGAGCGCTTATACCGTGAGAGTCAGCATTGCCTGCCACGTCCTCGTTATAACGAGGATGCACAAGGCCAAAGGCACCACGGGGAACGCCAGGCAGGTTGGCAAGGCTGTTTCGCAGACCTTCAGAGCCACCTTCGCTCTCCGGAAAATTGTCTTCGTTTTCCAGCAGAGATGCAAAGAGCCACTCGCGTTCGGGAGTACTCCATTCGATTCTACCTCGGGAGCCTGTCGCGTCGCTGGTGAGCATCGCAGTCTTCATGGCTGAGCGAGCAGACGAATGTGCTACCAGGCACCGCAGCAGCTTGTCTTCGGCAGCGCTGACCACCGTCTCTGGCTCTTGAGCTACAAGCGAAGCGACGCCATGTTCGAGGATAGATACGTCTCGAGATACATCACCTGTCATATATCCAGCGTCGATGGCATCATCTGTGATGAACTGGCTTCCGTGATAAAGATTTGAATTGAAGTAAACAGCCTCGTTCAGACCCAAGCCGGGTACAGTCTCCTCCCCACGGGCCCTGCCCGTATTTGTCATGCCAAGTTTCTTCCCAAGAGTCAGATCCTTTTTCTGTCGTTTCCACTGATTGTTGATCCAAATTACCAACCACGTGAGATCAGGCGACAAACGTATCACATGAAACTCGTACAAGAAAGCGGCGCTGGTCTCACCTTATCGCTCGGCAGTCCCAACCAATCGGCATCACTCTTATTCGCAAACTCAAACCCGGAAAAGTGCGGTGTCAGTGGAGGGTCGACAGGCTTACGATCTGGACGCCGTATCTTTTGTCGTTTGCGGTGCGACGCGACGTTTCGACCACTAGATTTCTGCATACTGACGTTTCGTGAACTCGATTGCGATCGCTGCGGAAGCGCCTTTGGTTTGTCTCGGTTGGCGGCACGCAGAGCGCGCGACGACAATCTCGATTGCTCCTCATCGGACGTGGAAATCGTCTCCCCTTTTCCCATACGCGCCAATGTATCTTTGGTATTCTTTTCCGAAACACCATCCACAGCCTCGATTCTTCGTTCCACAGACTCCTTTGAGCTGACCTTCCGTGCGACCATATTGACAAGATCTGACTCCAACTGAATACGCAGCGCACTCGAAACCGTACCCCCATCGGTAGTTTGACCTATCTTTTCAGCGAGCGAACCTGCGACGTCATGGGTACGCTGGATGCGATCTGCCGGATTGGGGAACGTCGATAGATACTCAGAAATACGATCGCACACGTCTCCAAAGCTTCCGGCGGATCCTCGAAGTGCACGCGGATCGTATCGCGAGAGCAGGAGATTGATGTACCAAACAGTCCAGTCGCCAGAAGTGTCTATCACCTCATGCCGAAACACGTCGTCGACACCGGACTTGCTTCCTTTCACGTTGGCTGCGACGAAATCGGCTGGGTCCTTGACTCCAGAGGGGAGTGATGCAACAAGAATCTCGACCACATATGTCCCCACAATCTTTTCTAGTATCGAGCCACCACAAAGACGCTCAACGGCGTTCTCCCCAGCTTCGTCGTTATCAAGGCAGAGTACTATCCGACCTATTTTGGAAAACATCGAAAGTTAGATAGGCACACGGTGCATCGTAAGCAAAACGAGAACACGGGGGCGTCCGAAAAATCGATTGAGGTTGCGAAAGAGCAATAGTGAAACTAACCTCGGGTTCCCACGGCTCTAGCCGCTGCCGATAGTTGTTCCATAGTGAGAGCAGTTCCCATACTGGCGACAACTTCGTGGATACCAGCATCCCACAAAGCAATAGCATCCATGTATCCCTCTACAATCACGATGGACCCCCGGTCGTGACCAGGCGAACCGACCGACGATTTCTTCTGATCTTGAATGGCATGGTTAGCATAACTTAGCCCAAATAGTTCATTTTTCTTGTGGAACACCAACGTCTCAGGGCTGTTGAGATACTTCGGTGGCTTGAACCCGGACTCTCCTGGTTCCTCGTTTAGTATTCTGCCCCCGAAACCGATCACGTGCGTCCCAGAGGAGTCAAAGATCGGCGCCATCAGACGTCCCCGAAAGCGATCCATCAAAAACGAGTAGTCACTGTCTTCGTAATCAGATTTGCCGGTTGTATTTGTAGCGCCCGCGGAGTCCACAACATCGCGCCACTGTGCTCGTTTTGTGCGTGTAGCCAACCCCGCATCAATCAGTTCCTGCGGACGGAATCCCTTATCTCGCAGATAATATACCAAACTCCCCTCGCCCCACTCCTTTCTTTTTCCTTGAAAATATGCATCTGGCGCATATCCCATCGCAAAGGCTCGGACGGTGGAAGGCGCAAGATTTCGGTCGCGCAAGTGTTGCCTGGCCGCACCCGCCGCCGGAAGTGAGACCAAACACTTGCCATAAAACTCTGCCGCTAGGGTGTTGGCCAAACGAAGTCTATGTTGCTTCGTCTGCAGTTCCTGTCGCTGCTCTTCCGTCAGACGCGATTTGGACTTTTGCAAAAGCTCCGCAGTCGCATCTCCGCCGCCAAACTCCCTCGCTACATGCCGGACCGCCTGATAAAACGACATCTTGCCCGATTCTCCCTTTCCAAGTGCATCGTATTCTCTCACAAAGTTGAATAGATCCCCTCCGGCTCCACACGCAAAGCACATGTACAATTTTCCGCGCTGGTTGTCGTCCATTATTTGGAGCGATGGATTGTGGTCATTGTGAAAGGGACAGACAGCCACGGCAGTACTACTACTCTTGCGTTGAAAGCCGGGTAAGTTGTAGGACTCAATGACATCCACAATGCTGACACTTTGTTTCAAAGTCTCGATTTGTTCCGGAGAAATCCAATGAGAGGTGGCAGCAGTAGAATTTTTGCCACTTACTGGATGCGAGGATGATGCAGAGTCGGATCGTCCTCCTCGATCACTCCAGAGTTTGCCAACAGCCGATACACGGGCTCCCCCTGATGCACATTCATGTCTTCTAAATGAGCCATCACTTGATAAAAGATGAGTAGGGTGTTTCCGCAAGACCCCAAACGCACGAACAACAGTGGTTTCACAGATCGCCAACGTCCAAACGGCAAATACCATCATTCTCGACAGTGTTTGTTTGAAAGGCTTTTCGAGTCGTTGTCGACGCCGCTTGTAGGGGTGAACCTCGTGTATTCTTTCATACTCATGGTACGACATGATTTAATTTAGTCGATAGAGACTTGCTTCCACGAGCGATCATAAATCGGTCCTCAGCATCGTCATCATGGTCTCATGATCCTCTCTCTGCTTCGCCGCCTTTTCGTTCTGCGAAAAGGAAAAAGAAAGGCCTTCCGTTTTCTCGTACGATGAACAGACTCTTCCAGAAAATGATTCTATTCCTACAACGCATGAATACCAAAACCTTCGTATGTGCAAATCATAGGGCATTCCACGCCACACAAGCCCAGCTTCGCGCGAATTGTGCTCACAAAATCCCTCTCGACCTACTGCGGACGACAAAAAGACATACATCACCGACACAACTACAACTCTCTGCATCCCACCAAATCATGGCCACTGCTGCTGCCGAGATGTCTCCCAATGACAAAATTAACTTTCCCAACATGCTGGGAACCAAGCGTCGTCGTATGCGAAGCGGAGGCGGAGTCTCCACGGCCAACAACAACAACAACAACAACAACGCTCCGCCCAAGAAGGAACTCACTCCGACGGAAGAAAAGGTTTCGCAGACGTCCAAATGCAAGGGTGCGACGACGATTCCCATCTTTCTAAAGAGTAAGTGTTTTCTTTTTAATTGAGGAGGCTGTGCAAGGAATGAGACAGAGAAAACAAGCGACTTTTGACGGTGTAACGTGATGAATTTCCCTCTATCGACTCTGCTGCAAATCCGAGCCTCGGGCATGTGTTTTGAACTCTTTCCATCGATTCCCCGCTCACACTTTCGACTGTTGCACTGCACTCTGTCTCTTTGTTCATAGAAACGTACAAGATGATTGACACTTGCGATCCCAAGATTGCTTCCTGGTGAGTTGGTAGTTGGTAATAGCCACCTTTGCAGGATCCATAGCTTCATTAGGGATAAAGTGACTGTGGATGTTCCTGGTTGATCCTACGGCGATTTTTCGTACTGAATGTACAGAGCGTCTCTCCTGGATGCTAGAACTCTAGAGCGGTGTCAAGTCGAGTCTTGGCGCGCCAAACGAAAGGACAAGACACAATACTCACATGACATGTTGCATCATCATGATCTCTTCGCGACGCACACAGGACCCCGGAAGGAGACATGTTTGTCGTCAAGGATCCGGACATGTTTGCCACAGCGATCATTCCTCAGTACTTTGATCACAACAAGTGAGTATTGCAAACGGCATATTGGAGAATTATATTATGCTTGTTGCTTACTTATTATAATGCCATTGACCGACCATGCGCAAACACACACATCAGATTCTCTTCGTTTGCTCGTCAGCTCAACTTTTATGGCTTTCGCAAAATGCAAGCGAAGCCCATTCGGAACGTGGACTACGATGCCGACACGGCCAAGCACGTGACGTTTTACAACGAAAAGTTCAAGCGGGGACGCTGCGACTTGCTCAAGGAGATTCAGCGTTCGACACGAGGAGGAGGGAGTGCCTCCAATTCTGCTATCCAGGAGCATCAACGAGAAGTCGACATGTTGAGAGAAAAGGTTGTCACTCTGGAATCGACTGTGGAAACGATGAACCAGCAGATGGAAGATCGACTCCGCAGGCTCGAGTTGGACCTGCTCGGTCGAATGGAACAGTTGATGATTGCCATGCAGCAGCAACAACAAGTCGGGGGTGGGATGAATCGCTTGGCCTCGACTGGAAGCCTTGGAACGGCGGATATAAGCATGTTTGGAACTGGAGGTCGTTTGTCGAGTCTCGCCAGTACCCTGTCTACAACGCCGGCCGTCGTCTCGACGGATTCGGCCCCGCCGCCGAGACAAGTTGTCCCACCGCAACAGACCACCATGCCAGCACCCGCCACGCTGGCTCCGCACCCCAAACAAAAACAGCTGCCGCCTCCCAATATGCAGGGCCTCGGCATGAACCTGCCTCCGTCTCGCTTGAATTCGCTTCGCGGCATCTCCCGCGGGCTGTCTCGCAACATGTCGGTGGAAAGTACTGCTTCGGCGATTCTCATGCGCAGCTCGTGGGAAGACAAGCTCTTTTCCAATCTCATGCTGGGCGACACTGCTGTCGAGGGTGATGGCACGAATGCTGTACAGTCGGATGCGGCCGTCGAGGCTGCCCTGGCGCAGGCGGCAGGCATTGACAATATGATGTCAACTACCGATGGTGCGGTTCAGCCAGAATTGTCGCGTACGGCGTCGGATCGCAGTTTGAGTTCCGTGTCGGAGACGAATATTTCGTAAACAGGGTGTGTTTTGCTGCATTTATTTGGGAACGTGACCGCAAAAGAGAAACACAGACACATGTGTTGATACGAACGTAGTGAGTGGCGAGGAATTCATTTAGTAAAGTCTAGTCTGTATCATTTGCCACCTGCAGATAAGTTCCAGCAGTTTTCCCGAGTCAGTCGCTCCGAAGTATGCTGAGCATATTTAGGGAAGTATACATATTTTCGTCGCGTACAATGTATGCAGTTTAGTGCACCCGGCACCGTTGACTAGAGGACAATGATGCCCATGATGCGATTTCTACTAGCTAGTCGCACACACATAATAGATTTCATCTTTCCTTTCGCAATTCTTGTTCTTCCCGCTCTCGCTTGACTACTTCAGATACGACATATCCAACAAAGACAATCGTAAATAGCGCAAAGAGTCCCATGCTAAGCTTAGCCGTGTCGCTGACAGCATTGTAATTTCATGCGTCATGTGCGACCATTCGTGATGCGCCGATTCGGAATGCAAGTCGTCGATCGAAAATATCATCATGAGAAAGTGAGGACAAGCCTTTTTTTGCTTGGCAATAATATCAGAGTAAGCTGGACTCACTCGTCGCCGTCGCCGTGTTGTCTCGTCGTCGCTTTGTCGCCGCCGCCGTCTTGCACGAACATCAATCGCGACTCGCGACTGAAATGTTCTGTGATGTCGTCATCATCACTCCCTCCCTCCATAGCTCGTGGTTCCAATAGGACCTCGTGCGATCCTAAACTTCAACCACAGCTGGACGAACATCAATTCTCACGTATTTCCCCGTACGAGTTGTACGCAACATTCGACGCAACCGATCGCCACAGAAAAATTACAGAAGATCGCGGCTCAACCACACGCACCAAGACGAAAGAACGAGCCTATACTTGCCATATTGCGAACGTTGCTCCGAAGGAAGAAAAGAAGAAAACTCCTGTTTACAACGAATTGATTGAATGGAAGAAATGAAGCGACAGCATACTTCGTCGTCATCGGCAGAATCAGAATCTTGCAGCGTCCAGCAGCAGCAGCAGCTTCCCACGAACCTCCTGATGGCCACGAAGAGAACGCGTTCTTCGTGGCGCTCCATGGGCGGGGCAGCAGCATTTGTGACTATGAGTTGTTTTCTTTCTGTATCGTCTACTTCGGTCGCTGCTGCCTTTGTTTCTACGCATTCTTCCCGAAAAGCCACTCCTCTCTTTGCTTCCTCTCGCAACAAGGCCATGAGCACGACGAACGTCGCACAACCCGTCCAGCCGCGGTCTACCTGCTCACAACGGGACCGTGCTTTGGCGGTAGAAGCGATGGACCGCAAACGGGCTCAGGAGGGATCACTCGCCGCCAATATTGATGCCAAGATGCTCGAATTACTCTCCGATCAGTTCTTGTACCCCTCCTCTTCTTCCAAACAGACCAAGCCGCAGCGAGAACGACCCCGTGGGCGACCAGACTTTGTGCCGGGGGCCATGAAATTAGAAACGCTCATCAAGTTTCAAGAAGAACACAGTATGGAGCATCAGGAACACGCTCACGTGTCCACTATTCAGCCGTACTCTTCATCCACGACGAGTAGTGCTACGAAGAAGGTGAAAAAGACGGAATCGGATTCTGTCCGCAAACGGGAGAAGAATGGAATTGAGCAGCGCCGTGGTGCCAAGGGCGTGTCGAGTCGAAGCAATGGAAATGAAGCCCCCGTAGCTACTCGACGTCGGGCTCAGAAGATTCTACCCAAAAAGCAGTCTGACAGTAGCAAACAACAGGTGAAGCCCGTCTTTTCGACCAGCAACAATAGGAATCCTCACAATGTCGACCTGCAGCGATACTTCCGGACCGAGCTGCTCACGGCCGAAGAGGAGTACTCGCTGGGTATGAGCGTCCATTTCATGGTCAAATGCGAAGAAGTACACGAAGGGCTGTGTTCAGAGCTTGGCAGGCTTCCTTCCATGGTGGAGTGGGCAAGGGCTTGCGGGTACGTGGTTCTGTGTGGGGTGCAACGAGTGAACGGCATTTCTGGGTGGTTGACGTTTACAGCGTGATTTCTGGATTCTTATCCTTCCATTCTTCGTAACCATCTATTTCACAGGTACACGGACGACGACGCCCATTTTGTGGAAGCGCAGGGCGACTCACAGTTGCGACCGGCTGGTGCCGAATCCATGTTTCAAGAGTCCGATCCGAATCGGTTTGTTGGAAATGGCCTAGCCACTGAAGCCGGTCCCGGTCGAGGCAGAGGACGTGTCAAGAAGCCACCGCCCTCGAAACTTGGAAACTTTTACGACGACAGAGATGAGCGATTTTTGAACGGAAAAGCTACTCTGAAGGGAGCATCGAAAGAAAAGTCGGGGAGAATCGTCAATCGAGGGACGCCAACGGACTTTGTTGAAACCATGTTTGATTCAAGAGCAGCAAAGCAGCGAATGGTGCAGAGCAATATGCGCCTGGTTGTGAGCATTGCAAGGAAGTACAGCAATGTCGGTGTAAGCTTGCAGGATCTGGTGCAGGAAGGGAGTTTGGGTCTCACTCGAGCGGCGGAAAAGTTTGAACCGACGAAAGGATTCAAGTTCTCCACTTACGCATCATGGTACGTTTTGCGCAATGCGATCAAACAAACAAAAGATTTGGCAACGCTTTCTAAATGTGAGCTACTATCATTTTTTACAGGTGGATCCAACAAGCCGTCTTTCGCTCGATAGCTTACCACTCTCGCACAATACGGCTTCCAGTCCACGTCCACAACCTTCTCAATCGAGTTCGAAGAATTCGTCTGTCGCTTGAGCAGGAGTTAGGCCGGACGCCAACGAACGAGGAAATGGCAGAGCAACTCGACATGTCGGCTGAGAAGTACAACAAAATGATGGGACTGACTCGCAGGTCAATCTCATTAGAACTTCCAAAGTACAAGAGCAATCCGAAGGATCTTGGGCACGAGAGCGAGGACTTACTTGGGGATACAATTGCCGCATCGAGCCATATGCACGACGACAGTAGCCCCGAGAAACGAGTCGACCGCGGCTTGTTCCGAGAAGATCTGAAGGAAATGCTCCAGATTCTCGAAGAGGACGAGCACAGAGTAATTTGCGCGCGATACGGCCTCGCAGACGGTCTGACACGTACGGTGACGACCGTCGCCGCGCAGATGAAGCAGACGAAGGCATGGGTGCGGTCCCAGGAATGCCGGGCACTGCGGAAGCTACGCCGACCGTGGTACGAGAAGAGGCTGAAAGAGCACCAGGATTCTCTATCAAGCTAATACACAACTTACTGTAATTATAGTTCCAATAGACATGACACGATCGTCTTAGTATACACATACTAAATAGTATTGCAAAGATTACTATTTTCTTCAGTTTGTGAGCCCATAGCTTTTCTCAATCCAAGAGGCTGTTCACATAGCTCTCCATGCCTGGTCGCATAACATAGAAAGCGTGCGAAATCCCGGAGTACTCTTGGTTGCCACTGCAAATGCGTTTGTCGAGGTGGGTGCTCCACTGACAGTAAACCCTAATTTCTGGGCCACATTCGTTAGGAAACCCAACTCCACTGTCATTGTAGTCACAGTACTTCCAGGCCCGCTCCGTCCTACCGTTGAGAGCGTCGGAAAGATTGGAATACAGCTCGAAATCCTCACCCATCTCGTTGTCTTCATCTACCCAGTTGCTCAGAAAGTTGTCCAAGTAGTTGTAGTCGTCGGTAGTAGGAGGCTCAAGCGTAAGACGTTTGTAGAAGATATGCCGATGCGACTCTAGACACGACTCGCAATGCCGGTAGATAATTTTTGGCAGTGTGCTGCTGGACAGCTTTGAGCGAAAGAAAGCGTCTTCTTTCTCGAGGTCATAGGGCTCTTCCAGTTCGGGATGTGACATTCGGGGGACATAGGATAAGCCCCGTCCGTACATTGCCTCCCATATCGTGGAATCGGGCTTGGTAAACCGAGATGTCGTTCCTTGTACAAGAAAACGTTTGTTGAGAAAATCCTTCTTTGTAGCCGTGCATTGACCAGGCAGTCTCTCATCCAGCTTAATTTGCTCATCCGGTCCCCCATTGAAGTGTGCCTTCAAGCTGTCGCCATTAGGACAATCGATGTAGTCAACCTTGCCCCCAGTCTGCTCGACATAAGCAAGCGGATCTCCGTTGACGTCGGCGGCGATCGAGAACCTATGCGTAACTCCGGTTACGATGAGAGTCTTGCAGTGGGCAGTCGTCACCACCGGCATCTTCTCAACACATCCGCACATGGGAGCACCAGGGACGTTCTTGCGCATGCCCTGGTCAAAGAAGGTTCTGTAAGAAATATCAAACAAAGCGTTGCCCTTGTAAAGATTGCTGACTGAATCGGGACTACTGTCCCAGGAGAACCCGACACAGTTCGCTGGTGTTGTCTCGTCATACACCGCAAATCCCTTATTAAGATGACTCGAGCGTTTAGAGTCTTCAATATTGTGATGGCATAGCTTGGTGTTTGGGTCCAGTGGGATGTCACTGCGTCGTGACTCGATGAAGCAGCACATTGCGGTCCGGAGTTCGCAACTGTCAGTGAGATTGAAGTTGCTCATGTACGGTTCTCGGACAGGGTAGAGTAGGGCTGGCTCGTCGCTCTCGTCATCGGGATCTACTGGATTAGAGTAGTCCCAGAGGGCATCATATTTGGGCCATTGAATGCGATAGTCCGCGCCATATTGGGCGAAACGTCCGATACGACCGGCGGAGGCGCTCATTGGAACAACCGTTTCATCCTCGGTATTCCATGCTCCACCTCCATCCATGAAGTTTTTGTCGAATTGGTATGAGTCCATATCGCTAATGTCCCCAAAAGGTCTGAGAGTTGAAAAAAGACAAGATGGTTGACGAAATGTGAGCACACATCCTAGTCATGATTTGACGAGATGCGAGTGGGTCCGCGGTCGCACGTACATGGCTGCAGCCTCGCAAATATCCTCAATGGAGTCAATGTCTTGTCCAACGCTGGCCAAGTTACAGTCAGGATGAACGGCAGAGAGTCCTAGCTGTACATTTTGAGCTGTGCATGTCCCAGAGAAGGTAAACGTTGCGCCCACCGCATCCGTAAGTGGACATTGAGCGGCGACGTGATCGGCATACAATGCCGAGAGAAGACAAAGCAGCAGTGATGTCTTCATGGTCACCATGAACGTATGTTAGCGATAGCAAGGTCAACGTCGTCGTCGTCCCCATAAATTGTGAGCAAAAGTGAAGGTGTGGATTGTCATCCAATGACTCTTCGAAATGAAAAGGCACGAGACTCCTGCCCCATCCGAAAATTTTGTGATGACAAAAAACGTCGTAGCCTTTCTACCGGTCCCTACGTAGCACTGTGTATGTCTATTTTGATTAGATTGGTCATTGTGACCTGTGAAAGGATCTATCAGAATGACCTCTTACCATGACTATCATATGTAATGAGGAATTGGCAATGTCATGACATGGTCATAGATCAACGGACGTCCGATATGACGGTTCGCCTTTTCCTGACAAAATATGATACGTCATCGTTAGTACACCGAGTCGAGTGAGTCGAGTCTTCGCAATCAGTTTCGAACCACCAAAAAGCAAAAAGCGTCTCATTACTACTGGTCTCGTCACTCGTCATTTCAATTGACCGTCACGCCCGGATTTGATACTTGCTACTGTCAACTTAAGAGTCAAAAATGAACGCTGACGAAAGTGATCGCCGTCAATTTTCTCAATGCGCCTCGTCGAAGTCGATACCGAACAATGAAACACCGTCTCATGATGGCCCTCAGCCGCCACGGATTTCGTCTTTCACCACGGCGTCCTTGGCGTACAGCGGTCCTCGGGCACGTCGATCGACTGCAGTATCTGCTTCGCTACGACAGCCTCATGCACCTTCTCATCATGAAGGAACGACTGGATCGCCGAAACAGTATTACCGTCCAGATCCTATGCGTCTCGGCGCCGCGGCGGCAGCCGATCCACCTCCCGCGCTTGGTACAATATTGGCTGTCATAAGTCACTATTCGTTCTTGTACTTGAAACACTATGGCCCTGCACTAGCAAAGTCCTGTTTCAAGTTAGCAATTCTGCTATTACTTGGAGTTGCAATCTTCGGTCTTGTTTTTGTACTCGGCTTTTCTGTGTTGGCCGTTGAATTTATCATGGAGTCTTCGCAACTATGCACTCCGCCTACACACGGACTTGCAGAGAGTCGTCCTTTGATTGAATACTATGTTCACGGTCGAGGAAAGGGGCATGCAGCACGCACCTTCGCCATTTTGGAAGATATCAACGCAGCTGGCGTCGATGTGCGCATGTTTATCGGGCGTGCCGCTCTCTGGGATTTCGCCCCACCAACCAAGAACACCACAGACACGACTCCTGGAGATGAGCATCGCGGCGTGACGACAGCTATCGCAGTGACTTCGCTTGTACCAGGTTTAGGCCATTGGGCAAGTCTCTCGCGCGTACTGGAGCGTATCATGGGCGATTGCCAAGTAGCGGCTCAAACGAAACGTTATCCCCTACTGGTGGTTACGGATGGGGACCTACCCGGAATGTTTCGTGCGAAGTTTGGACGAGTTCCTTGTGTCTCTGTTTCGCATGGACAGGCGTTTTGTATTGCCGACAAACCAGCGTGGGCAAAACATAATTTTCGTATTAGCAAAGCGTGGGATAGGGAGGCTTCATTGAATTCAAGGAGCTCCTGGTTTTCCAGTTGGCAGATTAGCACCAACTTCTTGCCCTTGGACGCAAGCTCGACGAGCGCGGCGTTTGCTCGACCGCCATTGCGACAGGAGATTAAGCGGCTCCGCCAGACGCGGGCGCAATTGTTACCGCTTGCACTTCCGGACAGCATGAAACATCGAGTGCATCGAATTCTTCGGGATGGTGCCGATACATACGATGGGACTACGGACACTTCAACAGAAGCCGTGGAAGATACGCAATTTCGCAAGGTAGTACTCTGCTATTGGCGCGACGGCAACGGACGCGCGGTTGCCGACGCATTAATGAGTGTCGGATTCGACGTAATCGTCATTGAGACAGGCTACAATGCCATGCTTGCCGAAAAGAAAGACCCTCACCTGTACGGTAGAAAATGGATTATTCCCGAGCAAGATCGCATTGCCTTGCGCCAAGAGGCTACTTTGGAAGCAAGCGACGAAGTGAGTACGAGCAGTACTCCCCCATCTTCTCCTGAGCACCGACGGTTGACGACTGCATCCAACAATTCAGGACGTGGCGAGCCCCGTCTGATTCAGATACTGGATCGTTCGCTGTTTGTCCCCCTGATGTCGATTGTCGACGGTATTGCCGCATCGGCAGGCAGTCAAACAATGTCGGAATGCATCTTCGCCAGCATCCCTCTACTCGCACTGCACAAGAAAAAAGATCGTGAACAAATGCTCAATGTGGAAATGAGTCGACAGGCACGGAACGGTGACTTGCACAAAGATTGGCCCGTCTTTGGCGCCTCACTGGAAGACTTCAGCGAGATCATTAGCAAGACACCAATGCTACACTTGCGGTCCAACGGCACCTCGGCGATGGATTCCGCAAGTAAGTCGAAACGGAAGCAGCGCCTCAGTCCTGGGGCCAAAACGGCGCAGACTGAGTTTGAGAGTTTTGTCGCCAAAATACAAGCCAGTCCAGTCAGCACGCACTACCGTCGACGCTTGCTATCGCCCGCGACGCAGAATGAAAGCGCAACAGCATCTATGCTTGATCCGGCAGACGATCCGTTTCGAGGCATGCTTGAGGCATCTGGAATCTTGTTGGAAATCATCAAGCAAGTACAACATGACTCGGCTCGTTGACGTGTCGACAACCCGATGATCCGTAGAGTGTCGTTGTTATCCTGTGTTGTTCTAGGCGTTCAGACAGTGCTTATCTACCGTACCACCTACACCTCCTTCTTTGCCGTCCCTATCCATTTCCTGATGCGCCGCTCGAACGAGCCTACGACAATGGCACCGACACCTGCGGGGATTGCCAGTAACGGGAGAGGCAAGTGCCCCGTGGTATCCAACACAGTACTGGAAACAAGGTTCATCACTGACTGCTCACCGAACGTCTTCCACACTATACCATTCAGTGTTCCAATACTCAGTCCCACAAGTAGCTGTTCCTTCGTATGCAACTGTGTTTGCATACGATACTGCAGCGATATCCACACATACAATGCTATTATGGGCAGCGCAACAAAATAGTAACGATGGCCCAAAGTCATGGCAGTCACGACCCCAATAAAGCCCAGGCTCATGCCATGCGATGATGGCATGCCCTTGTCACCGGGTTGCTCGGAAACGATGCCACCCTCCGGTCGTTCTTGATTGAGCACTTTCTTGAGCACCTTGCTCAAAATGCCATTGCTGATGCTGCCGAGAAAGAATGCCACCATGAAGGCGTCTCGGCGAAGAGCCAGTGCAGCGAAGAACGTAAAGGACACCAGTAAGGATGTTGTGGATCCAATGAAAGTGACAATACTTAGTGCCGTCGTGGAAGGCTGATCCTCCGTGCTGGCGTGACTGCTCAAATGTTGCTTTTCGTCTCCATCACCACCACTAGACGGTTCCACCACCTCGGATGACTCTGAGAGCTTTGAAATCACCGCCGAGCCTGTACAAAGTGAGGAGGACGAGTCACCTGGATCGGCCTCTGGCGCTGCTCGTGAGATAGGCTGAGTGTGTGTCGCCCTGATGGGTCGTCGCCCCATGTTGCTAGTAGTCGCACCAAAACGTGTTTGTGGAGTGCGGGTGTTTCGAACGAAGGAGAAAGCTTCAACAGTCGATACCAGGAATTGACCGCTGGCGAGGAGAATAAGAATTACAAAAGTAGCAATGTTTTGGAAGAGAATTGTCCTTCGACTGCGAACGGAAACGCGGAGAACGTCAGTGCTAGGACGCGTCGGCGGCGTCATCATGGTCGCGGCGTCGTCGATTTATGCAATGGCGCGCGCCGTTCGAACGTAAACAAAAATGTCGTAGATATCATCGCGCGACACAGCGTGCGATGAATGATAAGAACCTCGACATGTCAACATCATGAAGATCGCGTCTCGTCGTGTGTCGTGTCATCCTTTCTTTGCTATCGCCTTTGTTGTTCCCTCTCCTAATTTGATATTTCATCGTCATGGCCAAACCGAAAAAGATCCTGAACGAACCGGAGGATGCCGTCGGTGAATTCGTACGCGGCCTGCTGTACCAATTTCCCAATCAGCTTGCCAAGTTGTCCAATCACAATGTCTTGTTGTATCGCGAGGCAATGAATAGCAGTAGCGTCAAGATTGTGTCAGGAGGAGGCAGTGGACATGAACCATCGCATGCTGGCTGGCTGGGACGCGGCATGTTGAGCGGCGCGGTGCTGGGAGGGATGTTTGCCAGTCCCAGCGTGGCGGCTGTTTTAGGTGCCATTCGAGCTCTCGCGGCGCAAGATACTACATCTCCTCGTCCCGGAGTCTTGCTTGTTGTGAAGAATTATACAGGAGATCGTTTGAACTTTGGTATGGCCTGTGAGACGGCCAATATGGAGGGCATTCCGTGTGACATGGTCGTGGTAGCGGATGACTGCGCCTTGCCCCGCGAAAAGGGTATTACGGGAGCCCGTGGAGTGGCGGGGACGGTATTCGTGCACAAGGTGGCAGGGGCGGCAGCCGCAAAGGGACTTTCCCTCCAGCAAGTCAAAGAGCTGGCGCAGGAAACATCCTCGCGCCTGGGCAGTATGGGTGTGGCGCTGGATGCTGTGACCGTGCCGGGTGCTGCCACCACTAACGATCGACTGGATGATGCCAATTTGATTGAATTGGGACTTGGAATTCACGGTGAAGCAGGAATGAAGCAGTCTAGCATGCTGACAGCGAACGAGATGGTCCAGGAGATGCTCGAGACCATGCAGACCCATGGACGCGAGCGTGCTGGATCAAAGGCGATTGTACCTTTGATGGAACCAGGCGATGACCTCTGCGTGCTCGTCAACAATCTCGGTGGATCCTCCAACTTTGAAATGTCCATTCTAGCACAGTCGGCGGTGGACATGCTCGAGTCCGACGAATACCAGTGCCACGTGACACGATTGCTCGTTGGCAGCTACATGACGAGCTTCAACATGCACGGCGCCAGTTTGACCGTTCTGAACTTGAGCGGCGCTCCTGGCCTACTCTTGGAGTGTCTGGATGCACCCACAAATGCTCCTGCTTGGATTCCTGTAGACGCTCGTCAGGGCAGCAAGAAGGATCCACGTGCCTCTGCGGTAGAGATTCCTGAAGTTTTGCCCGACGTTGCGGCGTCTGGAGCGGCTGCTGCCGCGACACCACTTCCGCCACTCAGGATTGTTACGTGGAACGATCAAGTGAAGCAATGTATCCAATCTGCCACGATGGCATTGTCGGAGGCTGAACCTCTGCTGACCAAGTATGATACCATTGTTGGAGATGGAGACTGTGGCATTACGATGAAACGCGGCGCCACATACATTTTGGAACAACTCAATTCCAGCACCGACAAACTGCAAACGAACCACCCCGTTACGCTGTTTGCGTGCTTGGCTGATGCCGTATCTCAAAGTATGGGAGGAACATCGGGTGTCTTGTTGGAGCTTTTCTTCCGCAAAATGAGCTCGACGTTGGCTCGTAGTTCTGAAATAAATGCCGAAACTATGAGCGAGGCCTTTCAGGCGGGGGTCGAAGCCGTATCGCTATATGGTGGCGCCAAGGAAGGGTCACGCACCATGTTGGATGCTCTTATTCCAGCTGCGGCAATCTTGACGGAAAGCAAGGGCGACGTGGGGCAAGCAGCTGCCAAGGCGAGGGAGGGCGCGGACGGAACGGCAACCATGGGCTTGGCCCAGGCGGGTCGATCCAACTATTTGACGGAAGACACGCTAATGGGAACGCCGGATCCTGGAGCGGTGGCGGTGGCGATTGTGATGGAAGCTCTTGCGATGAACTAAGTAGTATAATTATGAATGCACAGCAACTAGGACGTTGTGACAACTCTTCTCTCCGCCATTGTCGACCAAATATTTGCACGAAAGTTGGTTCAAACTATCGTCATAGCTCGTCGACGTCTCTGCCCATATTGAATATTGAATACTGTGTATGTCCTACTTCTAAAGCGTAGACCAACCTACGACAAGACAAGTACTGAGTTGTCGTAGACTCGCCATTCACAGGCATTGCGGGTCACTAAGATTTTTCGTCGCACGGCAGACTGGCAGCCCACATTTCGACGACAATGACGGGAACGACGGCCGATCTGTTGATGAGTTCGACTGGCCCTACCGATGTGGATGAGAGGGTGGTAGCACAGGCTGCCTTGGATGCTGCAGAGGAGCAGTTGCGCTCTCTGTGTGCCTCTCACGCCGGCACGTTCGTCTCGGTCGAGCGCCGCGGTACTTCTTTGGAGAGCTCGCTGCAAAAGTTGCAGCAAGCGGCGAAGCACTTGGAGCCGCAAGTGGAAGCGGCGAAGCATGCTCTGGAAGACGATGATACCTTGAGTAAGCTATCGGAAAAGCATCGTGTGCGTCGTCGGACTCTTCTGCAGCACTCGTCCCTTTTGGAGCTCCTCGAGCTCCCGTCCTTGATGGACGCGTGCGTTCGCTCCAACCTTTACGAAGAGGCGCTCAGTATTGCCTCCTTCGCCAATGCCCTGGAACGTCGGCACTCGTCAGAATCGCATAACGTTGTGGTGATTAATGTCGTTTCGCAGATTCGTACTCGTCAGTCCGATCTACGCCGGCACTTGCTCCATCGCCTCAAGCAAGACGTCACCATGCCGCAGTGTCTCGAGGTCGTTACGGCCCTGCGTCGTCTAAACTCGATTGATTTAGAGCGGATGGAAGAACAGAACCAGGAAGATCGATTGCATGAGTCGCTGGAATACAAGTTGCAAGTGGACTTCCTAGAAGCGCGAGATGCGTGGCTGCAGCAGGTGCGGCCGACTGGGGCTGCGAGCGCCGGAGCGGAACAGCTCTTGGATACCATTGAGCGATACAGGACGCGGTAAGAAGAAGATTTCAAAGAACGAAACTTGTGTTCTATCCTTTTTAGTCGCACCTCTCACGTTTCCTTTTTCCGTCACTCTCAGTGTCTTTGAGATTGCCACACAGTTCAACGCTATTTTCCGCGCCTCACCGGGAAAGAAGTCACAGCATCAATCCGCCTCCTCCAACCTGCTGTCCATGTGGACAACACGTCGTGTTCATTCCTTTCTGAGCATGCTGCAACACCATAACTTCAAGGACAGTGCCGACGTCCGAGATGCGCTTGAAGCTAGTACTTTCTTTGCCACAAGTCTGGGTAGATTGGGTGCCGACTTCACAGCTCAGCTTCCACCTTACTTGGAACCTCATATGCTACAGCTGGTGACGCAACACTGGACAGAGGGTGTCAGCACGCTCCAAGAAACCCTTCAGGTCTGTCGGGAAGCTGGAGTAGCATCGCCACTCACAAGTCAGACAGCAATGGAGGCGCCAGCACCTACATCCGCTCTCCAAGAGGATGACTTGGACATGCTAGGACAGCCGCCTCGTTCCTTGTTGGCACTCCCCGCTCTAGCTCGCTTGGTCAATTCCATTCTGGCAGGCTTGAATGAATTGCGACGATGTTTGCTGCCCGGCTTGTTCGTGGCATTGCGACGCGAATTGCAGCGTCAGCTTAAGAACGTTGCGGGTATTCTACAAACCAATGAGCGGGCAGTACTAACGCCGGGACTGCGCGGTGAGGCAGCGCAGATGCGCGATGTTGCCGCACGCATTGTCAAGCTCTGGGATGCAGTGGTGGAACCGTATTGCGTGGGGGCACTCGAGCTGGCTTTGGGCAATGTCGAAGTGGCCCGTGAATACTTGAAAAGCAAGGAAGAACAAATTGAGAATGAGGACGAAACAGATATTGAAGACGCAGCAGAGAATGAAGACGACGAGGAAAATGTCGACGAAAAGAACCGTGTAGATGAGGAAAGCGAGGAAGGAGAAGGAAATGAAGGAACTGCTAGTACGGCGGAGGCAGTTGTTGCTCCATCAGAGTCGCCGGCTAAGTGCGAACCTACCGCAGAACCGGTGACGACCGCTGACGCTGTGGTCGAGCCAAGCAGTGAGGACCCAAGTGGAGAGCAATGGGGCGACGACGGTCTTGGAGACGATATTTACGACTAGACGTAAGACAGTAGACATCTCCGTTTCCACGTTACTTGCTTGCTTTAGCTAGATGGCGACGAAAGTCGGTGCTACACGAAGTATGGCACCAAAAAGAGATGTTCGATCCAAGGCTCGATCAGCGCTCGTGTCAGCAGGTAAAATATTACTCCCAAAAAGATGGAAATGGGAAGGGCTGGTAAAGCCTGTTGATAGACTGCAAGCAGCACGAGCGTACCGCCCAGTCCAGATAGGATCGCTAGCATACACGAAACAAACGTTGTGAACGAATACTGCGCTGCCTTCGATACAAGAACTGAATAGAATATGAAGTCTCCCTACATGATAGAAAAAAAGTGAAAGAACGCAAACGCAGTTTGTGAGGAAACGTTGCGGTGTAACGCTAGATGTCACCATTCCAACCACCAACGCACCAGCCCCAGCTTGATGGAATTCTCCATGTGTCCATGATCGTCGTCGCTCTCGTCCGTCTCCTGCATCACACGCCCTTGCTCATCGACGAAAAGAACACGCTTGGTGACACCCTGTCGATCCTTGACGTGATATCGAATACTTGTGCGCCTTCCACGACCGACTTCTACCCTGTCGATACGCCCCCCGCCAGGAGGGAACGAGGCTTCGACTTCACTTCGAAGCTGTTCCGAAGTGTACTGCAGCGCCAGCTGGTCATTGGGTGAAAGCTGTTCTTGTCCTTCCAGTAGGGGTTCCAATTCAAAGCTGGGTCGACGAGGAGGTTCGTCGTGAACCAACGGCAATCGATAGATCTTCGCAATGGCAAAGGGGACGGGACCAGTTGGAGCAGACCCTGGCTCTGTCGAAGCGACGGGCGTAGCAGCAACGGAGGCTGCGGACTCCGATGAAGCCACCGTGTCGCCCGATCCCGTCATTCGAATACCAGTGCTGCTGGTATTGCTGCTTGCTGCAGTGACTCCCGTGGATAGATGGGAAGGCTGCTGTGACAGTTGTCGATCAGGCGATGACGACGACGGCAGCGAAGACGCCTCTTCCGCCGCAGCAGGCTCCGGTGTCTGCCGTGTCGGTGACGTTCCTTCAGCGCTCGCCGGTGTATCGTCGCCTGCTGCACCAGTTTCGTTTGTCGCTTGCGACTGCTGACTAGTCTGCTGCTGCTGCTCTCTTCGCCGTCTCCTCGCTCCTGGTCGCCGCGCTGCCGCCGGAAGTTCCGCTTCATACAACAGTCCTGGCATGTTCGGAGCATCGTCTTGTGACATGAGATTGACCAGTGCCTTGAGTGGCCCGCAGGGTGTCAAGACGGCACACAAGTCATACAATGCCAGCATAATCAACAGAGTCCACGACGTCCAATCGTCAAAGTGCGAAAGCTGCCAGGCCAAAATGACAGATGTCGCAATGAGATAGCCCTGCGTGACGAATGCTGGAATCCCTTGTTGATAGAAGATGCTAATGGATCCGACAATCGCGAAGTTGTAGAGACAAAAGTAAAAGGAAAACATGTCCAAATCGAGATTGTACTTGTTGACAGCAACGTCGAGCATGAAGCCTCCCATGAGCCCCAATAGGGCGCTGAAGGAGAAGACCATGTAGCCAATCAGGCACATCATGCATCGATACTTGTACAGGAGGACGATGAGAAACGTCATCGCACACAGTATGCAGACAATGATTAAGGCATTCAATAAGGAATAGCCGAGAGTCTCTGCCGTAGACTGCGAGGGATCGCGATTGTCAAAGGTCTGGTAGGCACTCGCCAGCGCTTCTTCGCCTTCCCGTATCGTTTCATCCGTATTGATGAATACGACAGCGAGAGCCGATAAGATCATGGTCAATGATACTGTGTGATTAATTGAAGAAGCGAAATCGACAGTGAGTAAGATGAGACACGAATCAAAGCGCGTCTCCAGACAGCACAGCTTGAAGCGCTGCATCGGCGCACGCACCTGGCTTGACGATAGCATGATACGACGCCGAACTGTACAGGAGCTCTTCCAACGTCAGCTCGTGCTCATTGCTGGACTCTTGCGGCTCTGATTCTTGCGGTGTTGGGGACGAATGGGGGTTCTCTTCTTCTGTCTCGGACGCCATGATGTCGCTGCTCATGCCATGGTCGTCGCCACAAAAAATAAGACAAGCCAAAAGACGCACGAGCTCCGAGAGACTGATATTTCATATTTCGTGGGATTGACAAGAGCGCGCCATACGATTTGAAGACCATTTCGTCCGCTTCCTTGATGACAACGAGGTTCTTAATATTCTTGTCCTGAGTTAGCAATCAGTAGCTGAATGATGCCATCAATGACATCTGCTACACTTCCTCGTCCGCTGCCACGACCCCCCTTCTTATTATAATGCTTGTCGGCAATCATAGATTCAAGCAACTCACTGACTTGCTTACGGAGTTCTCGAAACATGACGCCCGTCTGAGCAGCGATTCCCAGCTCGATCCACTCATCCATCACGATCTTCCGTTCCAAGTGTTTTACCACCATCTGTCCTCCAAAGATGAGCATTGCAAACGGGTGGATGGGGCTCGTCGTGCTGACGAATGTACGGTTGGTTTCAAACTTTTCAAAGAAGGTCAACCACGCAGATGGTCCATGGGTCGACGCGAGCTTGCTATTGACAGAGGACGAGTGAAAATGCAAAGTTTCTCCGTTCTGTACCAAGGACCGTCCATGGCTGGGAGATCCCACAAGATGCGCCACGTTGGGGTATAAGCCCGCGCAGATTACCGTGTGGACAACCTCAAAGGACGTGCTGTTTTGGTCGAACGTCTCGCCAATACCTGGATCATACCATCTTCGGTTGCGTCGTAGCTTACTCCGATCCAAAAATCCAATGCCGCCCAGCAAATCAATAAAATGCTCTCGCATGTCACGAATCTCGGCAAGCGCCGATCGACTCAGGTAGTTCGTCGAGACGAACTTGCGGGCCTGGCTAGGTCCTTGGGATGCGGCTCTGCTGTAGGCATCCCAAACGTTGGTGAGCGTTACAAAGTCGGATCGTGCATCGGCAAACGTCTTGTGCTTGGCTTTCGCCTCGTTAGCTTCCCCCCAAAAGGAGGCGAATGGCGACTGGCACGACAGACCTGCGGCCACGGTAAGAATGGGCTGAACGCAACGGAAGAGAGCGCTGAAAATCAGCATCTTTCCAAGCCTGACATGGATCGGAAGCTTTGATAGATGATGTCCAAGTGGCGTCAAGCTTTCCACCAATCTCGATTGTTTTTCGGAGAGATTCACAGCCCCGACTTCTTCCAATACTCGTAGAGCCGAATTGACAGCCTCCTCCGTTGGCGGTTGTGGAGCCTGACGCAGAAAGTCCATGCAGCTATTTGCGAGGCCACCAGCCAGGATACCAAGACACACTTCTTCCAGCGGGACACGACGGAGCTCTGGTTCGCTTGCATCCTTCATTATTACACGGTGCGTTCGAGAGGAGAACAATTTAAGACATATACCAGGCTGAACTCGTCCGGCACGACCCGCACGTTGCTTTGCACTTGCTCGCGAGCACCAGTCGACTACCAACGACGACGTGGACGTCCTCTTGTTTTGACGCACTTCACGGACTCGTCCGGAGTCAATCACACATACCACGTCTGGTATGGTAACGCTGGTTTCCGCCACGTTGGTCGAAATGATTATCTTGCGACACCCCGGTCTTGGTTTTGCAAATGCTCGACGCTGGTCCTTGGGCGACAGACTCGAATGGAGCGGAATCACTTCGAACTTGTTTCGGTTGCCCAAGTCGCGGCTGCCCTCGAGTCGCTCGCTGAGAGTACGAATCTCCCCCATACCAGGGAGAAAAATGAGTATTGACCCATTAGAAAGATCGGCTCCCTCGGGAGCCAAGAGCACGTCATTAATTTCGCCGCGCACGAGAAGTAGTCGAAGGATATCTTCCATCAAATCATAGTTGATTTTCTCCTCATCCACGCGATCCATCGACCGTCGTGTGGACATCTTGTAGCCTTCAAAATCATCCGACACGTCACCTATTTCTGCCTCGGAGTCAAGCGATACCATCTGTCTCCGTTTCTCTCCGCCACGGCCAGTTACCCAGAGCGAAGCCGTCTCCGCGCGACGGTATTGTCGAACAGCATACGGGGACCCCTCTTCAATCATACTATCTGTCGCATCCAAAAGGTCTTCAAGATAGTAGCTGGAGACAGGAAACGTCCTTCCTGGAACACTGAGGAGTGGGACACCACCAAAAAATGAACAAAACAGATCCGCGTCAAGAGTTGCTGACATGAGAATGATCTTCAAGTCTGGCCGAGAGCTCCGAACAAGTTGTCGAAGCGCAATGAGCAGTACATCAATCTGATACTGTCTTTCGTGGACCTCGTCCACCACGATGTGCGTTACCCCTGTCAAGTTGGGGTCCTCTTGCAGGCGCCGGAGAACAATGCCGGTAGTGCAGAATAAAAGCTTGGTTCGAGAACTTCGTTTCGCTTCAAGCCGTATCTGGTAGCCGACAGAAGCCCCAACTTCAGCTTCGGCCATTTCCTCGCAAACACGCTCGGCGACTGACGTCGCTGCAACGCGCCGCGGCTGTGTGCACAGAATGGAAATTTCATCGCCTCGACCATTCAGCAGCGCCTCTTCGAGTATATACTGAGGGCACTGCGTCGTCTTACCGGCGCCAGTTTCGGCGCAGATGATCGAAACGGATTGGTTTTGAATCGACTGTAAGATTCGATCTCGGTACCCGAAAATTGGCAAGGAACATCGTTCTTTCAACATTGCCCGATACTTCGGCGATGACTGCAGCTTCTGGAACTTCGCCTGAAGTCGCTCTCCGGCGCTGGAAACTGGCTTGCATTTGTTCGCGGCGATTGTATTGTCGTCCGTGTTGCTGTCCCATTCGTCGGGGGTATCGTCTACCGATACTAGAGGCTCCCGAGCACCTTCATGGTCTATTTCGTTGGTTGACACTGTGGAGCTGACATTCGTTTCAATCATTTGAAGAAGATGATCAATAGTTGCTTGCTTTGCGTGATGCTCCGCTTGACTAACCGAGTTCTTGTCCCTCTGTTCATCCTCCAGCCAACACTTCCACAGGTCACGAAAGAAAGGAGGAAACAGTCGATACAAGGGAAGGTCGGGGCTTGTCTCGTACATGGCGATGGTAGCTGTGTACTCTTGTAGCAGTGCATATTTGGAGCCTGGGACTACAGTTTCGAGTGTCCTCTTGGGTGACGACATGATTATGAGGCGACAGCCGTTGGAGGGAAGCTTCTCGTAACGCGGCTTGGCAATCTTGTTTTTACGACAATACTCTTCCAGAATCACCTTTGGCGTTCTACCGGTCCATGATTTCGGAATCGCATCGTCAGGAATGATAACCCGGTCGGGCACACTTTCTTCGATTCTCCCCTCGCCCTGAACGCTGGCAATGCGATGCTCGGGCACAGGATCCGTATCGCCCTGACTGAAAATGTCGAAAAAGCCGTCGCCTCCAGCCTGTTGGTCCGAGTCACCTGTCGTCGATGCTACTTCATCGACTGCTGATTCTCGTCGCAGATTGTCCACTTTTCGCTGAAGACCCCGCACCTGTTGTCGCAGCTGTCTGGCTCGTTTTTGCATCTCCTTGATCTCGTGCTTGCTGCGCATATAATTCGATGCTTCGTCCGCCACATCGCGTTCTGTCTCTTCAAGCTCTTTCTGTATCGCACGCAACTGCAACACGTGCGGATTATGGGGTTCAACAGAGCTGTCGGTAGCAACATCATCATCGCTCTGGTTCGCGACAGGAGGACTCTCACGGTCCGGCACAGGATCCGTGCCCGTCACCTCGAGCACGTCCGTTGCTTCCGCCGCGACTACATCATCTTGCTGGATATCTTCTTCCTCGTCGTCATAATACTGATACTGTGCCAACAGTCGTGCCTTTTCCGATGCCGATATGCCTTCCGGTTCACTATTTCCGACGATGCTCTTCGTAGTGTTCTCCCCTCGAGGCCCTTGCTCGTAACTCACTCGTCCGACCGGCTGTGGCATCATGGTCGTGTTGACAGATTCTAGTAAAGTCCTCATTTCTTGGCCCCGCTCTACTTCTCTGGTTGACGCCAAAATCACCGTCAAGGGATCGACACTTCTATGCCCTCTAGTTTTCTTATTTTCACTTCCATCCCGCACTTGAGACTCGGTCAGTATAGCTGGTAGCTGTTCGGTGGTGTAGTGAAGACAAAACCAGTCCAGGGCCGATTCCAATGTAAGATTGTAGCCAAGGGCGACGCAGACTGCTTCCAGGTCCTCCATGTTACCAAAGCCAACTTGCTGTAATCGATCTACGACATTAGTCAGGCGCTTCACAAACCTATCCGACCGAGCAGCAGCACCAGACGTTGTCGTGTAATTCACTCCTCGGGTGGTTATTTCGCCTCTGCTCCTACTACCTTGTTGCCCATCGCCAACCTGAGCACTAGTCACCGCCGTCGTCTTGAGCTTCCCCAGCAGACCCACCAAGTCATCATGAACCTTGGAAGTTACCTGCACCTTGACCGCAGATGCTGCTGGTGTGCCAGTAACAGACGACGGTTGCGTCGCAGCCGAGGATGATCCTGTGGCATACCCGCGTGCATCCGACCCACCGCGACGAGAACCCTTTTTCTTTTTCGCCATTCTGTGAAACCACGGAAGTCTTTCTTAGCAGTGAAATTAACGCTGAGTATTGAATCTCTGGTTTATCTGAGGAGCGTTGAGTCGAGTCTTTTCGCCCATGGTGTGGTCGTCACTTCTATTTTGTGGGCAACTCTCACATCGCGATTTGAGACGCATTTTCGCGCACCTTCAACATGCGCGTGGCTCGCCAAAGATGTGAGAGTACCAGGTTACTACCCAACATTCGTTGCAATATTTACTCTTAGAATTCTATCTCTGTAGCGTCTTACAAACGTTGAGAAACGCGCATGGAGACAAGGCTGATGTGGAGACGACGAAGAACGGAACTCAACACGACAGCACAGCACCTTTTGACGTCGACGTTTCCTTGCCGTACTATCCTCCTACCGACACTGCCCTATCCGCCATCTCATCATACCTACGATTGTAGTTTAGTGTCATAATGGGAAACGCCCCACTTTCAAGTCCACCGCGTCCGACGGAGAATCGAGTCGTCATGCCTATTTCGACGAAACGAAGGCTCTTTGGAACCAGACTCTCTGTCTTGCCGGTACTCGTCTACATCCCACCGTCAGAGAGCGCTCAGGGTCGTACGGCCAGTATAGCTCCCATGGAAACAAGCGCTGCCGCTGACACTACAGCTCCAGAGAACAATGACGCATCGCCTCTCCCCGCGCAGCTCCAGGAAGGTCCCATTTCGAAACAAGAGTACGACGACAAAATTGCAGAGCTGCGAGTACGTTTGGCCAAGTGGCGTGGCGGGTGGGCTTCGGTCACTATTTTCTCCCTCTCTCTCTTTTTGGTCGTCGGCTTTCTAGTAGCCTACATGATTCCGCAGTTTTGGAGCTCACCGCTGTTTCAGCACCCCGTGTACATTGTGTCCATCGGCGTTTCCATCGTTTCCATCTTTTCTTTGCTCGTTACGTTTATGCGACGAGAGGGAAAAAGGCTGGAAGATGATGTCGAAGACATGTTTCGCCCCTGGCGGGGGCGTGGTGTGTACGTCACCATGAAGCGTGTCGCCAGTGTCGGGGGTGTCTACACAGTCACGGCGCATGGTATCCGTCGACAAGGGCGAGATACTTCAGGAACGAACTGCTTCTGTGTAGTTATGAATGTTGTGAATGACGATGCAGATACGATCAGTGTTGGAACGATCAATACAGACGACAGTCGGGAAAGTGGAGAGGAGAACGAGCGAGGCATAGAGGAGGATGAGGTCCTTGACGAGGCAAGGATGCGCGTCGAAGACGCCGTGTGATTGCGCGACTGCAGTCCACATGAATGAACGACGTAATGAGTGGCTTTGCAGGATGCATTGCCTGTAACAATTGTAACTTTTGTGTTTTCTCTAAGCAGTGCTTCTCTCATATACTATTCTTATCAATGTAAATCTTCACGATTGTTCAGTAATAGTACTCGCCTTCGAGGATGGCAACAACGCCTGGAGTTCCTGTACACTCCCACAAACATGATCAAAGGGCGCTTGTCGTACCTTTTCTTCACCGTGCGATCCCCACAGTACCCCAACTGCCATCATTCCCGCCGCCTTGGCCGCCATGGCGTCGCTTGGACTGTCTCCGATATACAAGCACTCGCGAGGGTCCAAGTTCAATTCCTTTGCCACAGTGAACAAACCGTCGGGATGAGGTTTGGGTTGAGGGACAGTGTCGGCGCCGTGAATGGATTCGAATCTTCCATGCACGCCATTCGCCTTTAGCACCGCATGAGCGTATCCAACGCAAGCGTTGGTCAGTGCGCCAAGTTTGACACTAGTAGAAGAAGGCTGATCCTGCACCTGAAGGAGTACATTCTCAATGCCCGGGAAGAAACCCGCCGTACTGGTATCCACTAAATTGACGTAAAACTCATCAAACTCATCGCCCAGTCGTTGTCCGACGCTATGAAACTCGTCATCATTGCCATCGCCGTCACTGTTCAAAGTCAAACCCGCATGTCGCGCCATTCTTTCTGGAGTAGCATACTTGGTACATTCATGGTAGGTCGCTTCCGATATGGTTGGAATGTTGTTTCGCTCCAAAACTACAACGGTGGCATCGTAACCGAGTTTCCAAGAGTCGGCCAAGGTGCCATCAATGTCCCAGATAATGCCTCGGGCACCCTGGAGGGTGGGTGGTTCGACGTTCTTTTGGGCAGAACATACCAAGAAAGACGACGTGGCGCTTTCTATCTGCTTCTCCTTCTGCTGAAGATGGTTCCTATTGGAAAGGGGAGCGTTTTGTTGCATGGGCAAAAAGGCTTGAACCATCCGTGCGGAGGAAGCAACAAGGAGCAGCAGTGATGGAACAATAAGAAAGGAATGAAAGTCTTTTCCTCCTGCTCGTCGGACTCCGACACGGGAATTGCCGATTCGCATCAGGAACACAATCGGAGGGAGGTCTAAGTCTTTGCTGCGATGAGTGCTTGGAGAAGTGGATTGGTCGTCGCTGTTGCGTTCCTTCGTCTCCGTCATGTCCATCGCCGCCGTCATCGTCGCGCATTCGTCATCATCGGCGCACCGCGGGGGTCTCATCACCGCCCGCATGACAGACCAATGACGATCTAGAATCTCGAGCTATTCGAAGCGAGCTCGCGAGACACTATGTCGTACTGACGTCACAACGCTGATTTCTACTGAAGTTGTACTAATGTCTTTTGCTCAGAATCAAATTTGTGTCGTGATCCAGTTCAATTTTGATCACTAAAACTCACAATGACGGAGAATCTGGTCGTTGTCACAAGCCGACACTTTGACCAGATCCAGCGCCGTTCTCACTCCCACCACCATGTCCAGGCCTTCGGAAGGCCCCCGGTATGAATCTACGGAAGAAAATTTGACAAGTCCGTATGCTCAGCTTGAAGAACAAGGCATCAGTGCTGCTGCGACAGGTGACGGGATTCATCGTCGCCAATCAAGAGACAATGAGATTGATGATGATGGCAGTCTGGATGAGGAATATGAAATGTCTCTGACCGAATTGCTTTATAGTTCGGCTTCGTACTATGCCATTGTCAAGCCAGGTAAGCATGCACTTGAACGAGCGATGAGAACGATAGGATTCATACAGACACGACGCTGGTGGCTTGTGCCTCCTGCATGCACACCTTTCGACTCAGTCCTTCTTGCTACTGCCTCATTCTTGATTCCATCCTTTTCCACTAGTCACATTAACCATGGTACTCGCTGCTGTGTCGGTGGTTTATATCAACAATGAAGACACCATTGCGCAAGGCGAGGCAGAAATGGCGGAAGCCTACCAATTATTTCAGGGCGACGGCGACGAGGGCAATGCCACCAAACTCGAGATGAGTCTTGCCAATTCCTTCATTCTCGTCTGTGGGATCTGTCTCATGACCTTTGTCATTGTCGCACTCTACCGATTTCGATTTATGAAGTGTCTCATTGCCTACATGATGTTTGCCTCTTCGTCCCTCTTGGGGTTGCTTGGTGGAATCATGGTGAGTGTACTACAAGTGCCACTGCACTACACTAGTGTGTGCAGAATCTTTCCGGTGGCGTGATTATTTACCCATTACCTCCGTCCTTCAAAATTCAATTTATCAACAGTGGGAGACGGCGATTCAAATTTATCGCTGGCCGGTTGACAAGCTTACCTTCTACCTCGGCATTTGGAACTTTTGTCTCGTGGGAATCTACTCCATCTTTTACCAACTTGGCATCCCTCCCTTCATAACACAAGGATATCTCGTAGCCACCTCGGTCATTCTCGCATGGCAGCTGGCGCATTTCGATGCTTTTTCTACCTGGACCCTCCTCGTCATGTTGGCACTCTACGACTTGTGTGCCGTCTTAACACCCTGCGGTCCACTCAAGGCGTTGGTCAACCTCATGTCCAAGGATGATTCTCCTGACATGCCAGGACTGCTCTACGAGGCCGAGTTACCACCGGAGGCTAGACGTCCCGGTGTGCCGAGTCAGACTACTGCGATGCAGCGATCCAATTCCGATGTGGCGCGGCCAAGCAATACCACCAACCGGAAGGACCGTCCCGCGGACGACTCTGTCGAGGCCCAACGTTCCGTCATTCCTGACGATGTTCCCATGACCACGAGCAGCATGGAAGACGAGTCTTCGGCCTCTTCGGCCGTCGGAGTTAACGATCCCCGTGTGACGATACCACTTGCCGTGGCGCGCGTGTACAATCTTGACATTGTTGGCGTGCCCTCAACACAAGCGTCGTCACCCTCGTCTCGTCATTCTCGTGGTACGCGAGGCACACTGTTGCTGCTGTCGGAACACGACATTCCAGAAGCTCCGACCCCTCAACAACTCCGATCCGACGTGGTGGTACGTCTCCCTCAAGAGGGCGGCCGGTTGGAACAAATAGACGAACGACGACGCATCTATTTGGAACGAGATCGCCATGGCACTCCCAAACGCACCGTCTGGGTCGATAGCCAAGGCAAGGTATTTGCCGATCCATACCAAGAGGGAGATGAAGATCCCGAAACCAACAGCAAGGGCAATACGATACGTTTGGGACTGGGCGATTTCATCTTTTACTCGGTCCTCGTTGCAAAGGCTGCGCAATACAGCTTTGCAACGTTTTGTGCTTGCCTGTTGGTCATTTTGGCGGGGCTGGGAGGTACCTTGGTACTCTTGTCGGTCTACCATCAAGCGTTGCCGGCACTGCCCATTAGTATTTTCTTGGGTGTCGTGTTCTATCTCGTAACGCGAGGGTTGATTGAGCCGTGGATTGAAGCGGTGTTGCGAAGACCGTACTTCGTGTAGTAGTGCTGATGCCCCTCTAGTAACACTATGCAGTTGGAGCATAGAGACTGTTCTCACTCTACCTTAATGTGCTTTTTCAAAACTACCATAGCTAGAAGTGGATCAAGTAGACTAACCTCGATAGCAGAACTGAGATAGATGTGATGTGTACCGGTAGATTGGAGAGACGGATGGCGAGCGACGGCGGGTATCACGTGGAAAATGTACGACCGTCTACGTGAATGAGACGCCGTCTGCTGTGCTGGCGCGCCTCGAAAGCTGAAAAAGCGCGCACACCACACACACACACATCTAAGAAAGGCACGACGAGTGCGTCTCTGCAACACAACCCTGCAACGCAGTCATACCATGGAGAGAGCAACATGACGACCAATCATTCCTCTCGTTCCTTCTTCGATGAGGCCTGGGCACGAAGTTTGATTGGTCGAGATTGGGAAATCTACTGGGAGGAGACCGACACGCCAAATAATGAAACATCGGAAACTCCGAATTCAGAGCAAAATTTGGAATCGACGGCGACTACTGCAATCGCAAGCGGTCCTCTTGACACTGTACTGACTGCGCCCGTACATCCCCAGGTTTCGACGGGGTACATTGTGGGTGATAAGTTGTATGGGTTTCAGAAAGCACTTCTCCATGCTTCTGAGCAAGATCGTACGCGCCACCCAGTCGAGCCACAAGACACAGCTTCGACTGGTTCTGGCGACGTCACCAGTGAACGCAACAGAAGCGATGACGAGCAGGGCTACGCTGCGGACTGGTACGACGCCCATATTGTCAGTTTTGATAGCATCTCTCGGCGATTCCAAATTTCATTCGTCGGGGAGGATACTGTTCATGAGATGAAGCTCCGAAAGTCTGTAGTGAGGCCCAGTGCTCGCTCATGGATTGATCGGACGACTATCTTGCTGAGTTCGCCGAAACGAAACGACGTAACGGTAAAGGATTGGGAAAAATCGTTTCCCAAAGATACGTCCACGCTGCAAGATAAAGAAGAGATCTCGCATGTAAGAACGAATACATGGACGAGTCTCTCACCATCGGATGGCTTTACAGACGACGACTTGCCTCTGGAGACGATGCGTTTGCGAAAAGAGAGAGACGAAGTACTCTCCCTCCTCTATCTTGTCCGAGTGCAAATACTTCTGCGCTCCAAGCTTGCTTCTGTGGCCGATCCTGGCGATGCCATGGTCGCAGATCTGGGGGCCACAGTGTCCGAAGCGTATCTGAATTATCTCGTGAACTGTCTTCAAAAGATGGAAAGTCTCTGTCTCTGGTACACCCAGTGCTTTGAACTCTATGAGAAATTAATCGTTCGCAATGAGACGGATACGTCATTGATAGAATTCAATTACATTCGAGAAGACTGTCTCGAGCGTGGGCGTGCTCTAATTGTCGAAACGATGGCCTTAGACCTTTCTCCTGGGGGCTCGAAGAAGCGGCCACTACCTTCACAATCATCTACTGTCCGACGTAAAAGAAGAAGAAAAGGCTACAAGGCGTCTGGATTTCTCCACGGTAAGCAGGACGAGGATGTTCGAGAAATGCAGGATGTACTGTATGACCTGGAGTGCCACACGTTCATGCCTACACGAGCCGTGAGTCGGCTCATTAGCAAGCTCGAAGACACAAACGAGGTTTGGTCTGTTCGGCTGTTTGCAACCATGCTACTACGCATGTGTTCACAGATTCAGGATCCAATTGTGTCCTGGAGAAAGGCGACAGAGTCATTACTTGCCAGCGGTGCAGAGAACTCGGACAACGAATCGATCGACGACCGTGACGAAGAACCGATCTCGCGAGAGGACGTGAACGGCGACATGGAAAAATTATCGTCGGCCGAAGAAGGAAAAGAAGAATTAGAGAGTGATAGTGACGACGAACGATGTCTTTACACATACGAAGAAGTTAAGTTGCATGCTAGCGCTGCGGGGTCGACGCGAATCCTTCAGCGAGTCAACCTTACTCCGTGGGTGGTGCAGCTGACGGAGAAAATGACAGCAATACTAGCCTTTGAAGCAGATGCATGGGATGCAGTATCGCATCTTTTTGACAAAGTGGGAGAGCGGACAAAACATTCCGATGAAATCCTTAGGACATTTCATCGTTTGAAGGAGGACTCTCTGAATTCAAACAAGCTTTCGAACATTCACCCTTTGGGAAGTGCATCCTCCCGGATGACTCGTGAAGTGATTGACAATGCCATCGCTGTCCGTCAATGGCTACTTGATCTACGTCATGCCGAAATATGTAGGGAAAGGGCTGCATTCGTGCAAGATGTTGTGTCTCGAGGCACAACATTACCATACATCCCTGCTCCACCGTCTGACTCACGGAGCGAGGAGCCGAACGCTTTCGCTCCTTCTAATCTGAACGAAGCACTGAGTAACGTTCAGCAGCTATCGTCAAGATTATATTCGAATGTTCATGTCACATCAAAGTATGAGCGACTTGTCGGCGACACACAGAACGCCTCTACAGACCAAGGAGGTCTTCGGTCCTTATCGGGTGTGTCAGAAGCGCTTGATGTGCTTACAAAGGTTCCCGTAATATCTGTGGGCGAGGAGAAGCTTCTTGTACGCCATTGCATTCTAACTTGGGTTGTCTCTGTACGGCAGCTTATTCAGCAGAAGAGCGACGGATATACATTTGTGGAAATCGAGCAGCTGAAGGATGAGCTTGAAAGTATGCGGCTTGGAAAGCCTGCACTCAGAGTGAAGCTTGTTGCCTGTCTCGAAAAGAACGATGTAGTAGATGCCGAGATCAGATCATTTGTAAATAGAGATATCTTCCTTTTCTGTGAAAGAGAGGCTTCATGGCTGGATGCGATTTATGACAGAGTGGTCTCTTGGAAAGAAAGGACGGATTCCGTTGTTCATGCTTTAAGGGTATTCGGCAACTCGGCCGCAGGCACTCAATTGACGACCAATAAAACTGTTGCAATGGTGGACCTAAAACGCGTGGAAGACCTCCTCATCGACTACGACGACCTGCTGGTTCCGTTGCCTAAGGAATCTTCGATTCTTCGGATTGTTCGAGACCAGTGCAAGGAGTGGGTGGAAAATGTGGAACGAATTGTTACCGGAGACGGCGATCAGTTGTCGCAGCTGAGAACTGCACGAGATAATCGTCCAAAAGGCGTCATAATGGACCCAGCGCGACATAGTGTTGACATATGCATCGATGCACTTGATTGGCACTGGCGCGTTGTTCGGAGCCTGGGCGCGGTTCTACAGGCAACGCGGAGCAGTCCCCAGACTTTGACTCAGAGAATCGTCGATACGATTCATCCCTTGCTGGCGGAGGGCGCAGAGATTTTAGAAGTGTTTAGCAAAAAGAGAGGCGTGCAAGGTGAATTTATGGCTTGCAGTGAGACCACATTCGTTTTGCTGTCGAGGCTCCGTGAAAGTCATGGCTTGATCCGAGCAATATCGCGACTGAAACTTGACTCGGCGTCGCTGGGTGTGACCGTACTTCGTCGGCTTGTTAGCTCTTCCTTTGACGCAAGTGCGGGCGAGCCGCTATTATCCTTGCTGTATCTCCAATGGCATTCCTCGGTTATTGATCTTATCTACCAACATGATGCTATCGAAGGATCTAATCGACCGACGTTGGAGTCTGCTTCAACACTGTTGTCGAGTCGCCCGTTTGTGTCGAGTAAGGAATCAATAGCGTTTTATCTCTCATCGTGGAAATCGCCTGAGGTGGCCAAGCTCGAAATGCTTGTACACGATGGCACTCAGACTGAGGCGATGGCTCGACGTCTAGTTTCTGCAACAAAGGAGGTTGCCCGAGGAGCGTTTGCGCACGCCGGTGCTGTTCGAGATCACTTAACACGACTGAAGAGTACACAAACAATATTCAAGGGACAGTTGCGGCTTGCATCTGGGTTAGTACTAAGTCCATTATTGGAACGTTCTCTTGACCAGACGGTCAAAGACGTCGCGTGGCTTGTTCGGACACTTCCTTTTGCTTCACTTCATTTTGACGACGTGAACCAAGCCCGTTCTATCGACATGAATCAGGGGCAGGCTGGTAGTCAGGTTGTAAAAACTGCCATCCCATGGGATATACTCGTAAGCCTCTACGAACGTGACCCCTCTGCCAAAAATGATCGACTTGGCGGTGACGTCGCGCGGGTCTCGCTTCGTGTAAACGAGCTTTATGAGAGTGCTAACGCATGGCAAGAAGAAGTGTCTACTC
>OLMU01000048.1:0-11606 GCA_900291995.1 Licmophora abbreviata | reverse complement strand
CACTGTTCTCGGTGCGAAAGCAAAAGGTGGTCACTGCCAGTCTCTTTGATCAGCGCAAGGCTGGGCGACGAACGAGCGCCACGACGGGCACTGATGACGATGATCCCGCCGGAGAAGGTGCACATGGTGTGGAAACGGAACTAGTTCCATTGACTGCGAATCCGATTGATGTCGTTTAGCGAGGTCTTTGGAGGCGGCGTTTCCTGTTTAGGGGTTGGCGGCATACTGTGAATGGTGAATGCGACAGAAATTTGGGGCAAGATGAGGAACAACATGCTGATCTCTCCATTGCCTCTCCCTTCCAGTAAGAATAAAGTGACACTGGTACTCTGTTACCGTGTGAATCGCCTTGTTGCAAAGATCTCGACACTGGATCGTAGCGGTAGATGGCAGCCACTTCCATGTAGTATGCAGGCATGGCGCGGTAAAGAGTTACAGTAGTTGCTTTTGTAGGTTTACTATTTTGTACCTTAAAAGCTCTGAACCCTACAGTTGATATGACAAGAGACCACTACTCTAGGTGTCATCTTCTAGCGCATCTTCATGGGTTCACATGTTGAGTGTGTTGACCGGTTGTGTACCTTGGTCTACTGCATGTGTGCGACTCTCGACTCACTCTTGCGGTGAAGGCGAGGCGAAGGCTGGCGATTCGAGTGAGTCGAGTCGAGTGAATCTAATCAATTAAGATCATTTTCAAATGTGTATATGCGTTTTTATTACTTATCTACAGAGACATAGACTGGCGATGGCGTGCGTCTTAGTTTATGCACGCCAGCACCACAAAGTTTCAGCTCGGAACGAGTCCTCGCCTTTGCCATCAATGTGGTTGTGCGTCTACTCGTAATCCTCCTCCGGATCCAATGTTGAATTGAGAGGGGGTGCCATCTTGATAGGGCACACATCCAAGAATTACTCACCAAAGAACGGACCAAAAGTGGAATGGAGGGATCAAGTCGGTCATTGACGAAGGATATAGCGCCTTCAGCGGACGCTGAAATGAAGGAAGTGAAATCTCAAGTCGTCGACGAATTTCTCATCGAATCCCCCCCACTCGTGGTTTGTAAGTCTTGCTTGTAAATGTTTGCGGGAATCGAAGTCGGTATTTGATCTTACAATTTTGCCCACTTTCCAACAGCACCAGAGCAGAAAGTTGTTTCTTTGTCCCAAGCGACGGCAACGGCAAGTCTAAACATGGACGACGACAACGGAGCTCAGGACCACAACGTCTCCTCGTCGGCGTCACCCCACACGTCTGTGGTGGCTGAGCTGAGAGCTTCCCTCGGTAACAACGAAGGCCCTCGTCCCGTAGGCAGTCTCTCAGACTTTCACATGCGACAAAAGGCAAGTCGCGACGACCAAAAATTGAAACGAGGTCAAGCTGCAAAACAGCTTCACGACTTTCGAAACAGACCCGTAGTGGCAACGCCGTCCCCGAAGATGGAAACTTCCAACAAACAGAAAAGGCAGCGATATAGTCACTCCGATACCTCGGTGGCGGATCGAGCTGCCGCAGTCTCCTATCTTGCCATGCTTGACAGGACGTCTGTCGCGAAGCGGTCTTCTGCGCGTGCAGACGCGTCGTCCAGCAGCATAACCAAGGACATGCCGGTCGTCGCCGAGGGTTCAGTGAAAGCCAAGGTAGCGGCTGTATCGGAGGCAACAAAATGGTCAGGTATCAATAACAGCGCTGAAAAAGAATCGAGGTCTCCCGCATCGAGTGAAACGTCGTCCCGAACACACGCTGCAGCGGATCGAGCCGCCGCGGCAGCCTACCTTGCCATGCAGAGTCAGAACCCGAAACGCAAGGTGAAACAACAAGTCATGATGGCACATCCCATGCGGGGCATTTCCTATGAGAAGACAATTGTAACGACACCTGTCGCGGCGCGAACGGTTTCGTACTTGTCGACTGTCTCAAAAAGCTATGGTGCGTCGGCGAGCGGTTCCAAGCCAACGCCAGATTCGGCAGCGGAGTCGATCTTTACGCAATCAGGAAAGGGTGCAGAACAAACTCAGCCTGAAATGAAAATGTTAGGCCCGTCGTCGACGATGTGGAAAGCACCACAGTCGAGTGACTTGCAGACTGAATCATCTGACGGCAGTGTTGGCGATTCGAGCTCGGTCAGAGCTAGTGGACTCGTGCCGTATGTGGCGACACTTTGGGACGATCAAGTGAGCTCTGTGGAGGGCGATCCATTGCGAGATCGTGCGGAGCAAGAAGACACTACGCTAATGAATCAGGTGCCTGGCCAAGATGCGGTCCAGACTGGTATCGATTGCTCTCTTGACGATTCTGAATTCTCTTCCAGCTTTGAGAGTACAAGTGACTCTTTTTGTGCGACGTCGGAAAGGGCAACTGAGATTATTTCTTATGAGCCTACCCTTTGGAATGACGACATGGCAAGCCCCGCTCTGTACCCATCCAAAGTAAGCCGAAGAGATGAGACATGTATTTCGCAAGTGCCAATTGCCACGGAGGAGCCAGTCTCGCCACGATCGGGCACAGTTGCCAAAGGTGTCAACTGTGAGAGGAACACACTCGACAGGAAAGTGGAGGAAAAGGCTGCACCCGTCGACAGCACGGAAGAAGACTATCGTCCCGTGGACAGTGGGCTAAAATCTTTTAGTGCTGAACCTAAGTTTGCTCAGCCAGCAAAAGAGATCAGCAACGGCGAGACGTGGAGAGGTTCTGTCCTTGACGAATCCGGAGTTGTGCTCGAGGTCAAGAGGGGCAGGAATGATCATCAAGTATCGGGGGTGATCGACACTGGTGACATGTCCGATTTATCTACAGCTACGGAAGGTGATGAAAACAATATCTCCAGGGATTCTGTTCATGGAACGAAACTTTGCTCGCTGGTTGCAGTAACCAGCTCTGTTGAAGTGGAGCCCGACTGCGTTGAAGGTATGCCGACGGGAGCTGCCATTGATTTCCAAGCTGAATGCTCTCCTGCTCCGGCTGCTGTCAACGCCCCATACACCAACGAGGATCTCGACATTATGGGCATTCCTCAGTCGGGTTCAGTTTCCGACGAAAATCCGGAGGCCTCCACCAGGTTGGACACCACAATCTCCAGTGCTGGGACTTTGGCGCCCAGTTTGGAAGCCGAAGCTTTGCCAATACAAGAGATCTCGGAGGCCACTATCGTGAGCAGCGGAGTCCGTGAAAAGTTGACCATCCTCCCCAGTGAGAGTGTGGGCGCACAGGAAGAGTGCTCGAACGGCACTACGATTTGCTCGGACACAAGGCACTCCGTGTTGGTTGACTCGAAGCAATCAGTTAGTTTGGCTGACGACAATCTTGATCGTCTTCAAGACTCTAAGGCACAGCCTCTTCAGACGACCGAGGACGAAGTGTCTGAAACTTTCTCAGATTCGTACGTTCCCGCCGCGGCAGGGCTTGGGCAAGATAAGTTGGATTACAGGCTCGATCCACAAGTCGAAGGAGACAACTTTATTCCTTCACCGTCTCCGCTCTTTGCATCTCAGACGGACGTTGACAGAAAGACGAACTGTCAGGAAAGCGAGGAATACGCGCAAGCACCAGATGATAACCAAACGATAGTTTCTGCAGCATCGAGTTCGTCTTCTATCACGAGTTTTCACCTGCTTGGGAATAGCGGTGCGGAGTGCGAGACAGGGTGTTCCGATTTACAAAAAAGTGAACAGGACATCCAAGAGCTCCAGACGCCATCAGTTTCGTCGGCTATCGACACACCTGACATGACGGACGCAGATGACGAACAGCTCCCTGAGAGGTCTCAGATGTCTTTTCCGGACCTGACATCTTCCGAGCAGGATGATATGAATGGAGGGGCTGAGGATTCACTCCCTTTTCCGATCCAGAGTCCTGAATTGGCAATCGTAGAAGCGGACGGACTCTCACGACGGAGTGAAGGGACTCTCAGCACTCCCGACACAGTGGAGGCGAACTCTCCCGAGCAAGCCGATATCGGTAAACAAACGAGCAATGACCGACTTATTCTTTCGACATCGTTGACCATGGATATTTCGGCAGACCAGAAATCAGTCGAGGACAAGCACCCTGAAAATATGGAAACAGAAGAAACGGATTTGTCGATAATCGATGTCTTAACCGGAGCGAAAGAAACAGAGCACACCGATCCTGAGCCAGCCCACACGTCTGAGAACATGGCTCCTCAAAGTTTGTTGCTGCATGACGAGACTTTCTCGCAGTCGCATTCGTACAACATATCTCCTGGTCAGGAAGGTGAAGGGACTACGGAGTTTGAAACACGCATGTCGTCAGCCGCGTCCTGGAACGACGCGCACACAAACGGAGAATCTCCTAGTGGGAAGCGTGAGCCATATTTAACCGATTCTGGAAATATTGAGCCATCCCATGGATATTTCGTTGACAAGAATATCGAAACCCAGGAAGCTGTATCACCAGCGGAGTTGGACAGGAGGCAGGCTGGCGAACGCGATTTCAAGTTTGAATCTGAGTCCCATTATGGTAATTCGGTCCCATCATTGCTGGACACGGCGGCACTGTCAGAAGATTCTTCCCGAACAACAGAAGCCGAGGACAGTCCAACAGACAACCCTGCCAAGGCTGATGTGTTGGCAGGCGAGATACGCGAAGCGCTGACCCCAACCGCTCACATCGACGAGGACTTCATTCGGGATGTTCCTGGAATCTGTGCACCGTCGGCTGTATCAACAGAGGAACCAGTGTATCAGAACTCAGGTCTTAGCGAGACGTCTCCCGTTCTTGTGAACTACGCAAGTGTTGACTATCGTGGTTTTGTCTTTGCTGGTACGCTGCTCATTTCTTTACCGTTTTCGCTCACTTGTGATGCTTGCTAACCGTATCACCTTTTTCTTCCCTTTTCTTCACTAGTGCATGACACATATGGTTTGTTGCTGCTGCACTGCACACGGAAGAGAAGTAAGGGTCCCCACTTTCAACTACCAGGAGGTCACATAGACGAACACGAATTCCTGGCGGCAGGTGAGTTGCGCCACCATCTCCGAACTGCACTGAGATGAGGATTTCTACTCACTTTTTATTTCGTTGACGGGCTCTTCCAGCACGCTCCTCATCCGATCACGATACGCAACTGATCACGGCTTCCAGAATGGGGGCCGCTCGAGAGCTCTTCGAAGAGACTGGGCTGGATGTGAGGAGAAATCTGAACAGACTCCAACCGGCGACACTTCGCAGCTCAGTAGAGAAGGACATGAAAGGTGGGACCCAGATGCTGTGCGAGTTGAAGAATCGATTATACTTTTGCCTGGAGATTTCAGATAACGACTTTTGGACAAAGGTACGTTGCCCTGCGTCGCGATACCAGGAAATCACTTACCAGTAACTGACACGATGTTATCGACGCAGGACGGAAACATCGATCCGAAAGTGCGGCTAACAGGAGCGATGGATAAGGAGGGGTCGCACTTGATGGTGAGTTCAAATGTCGCAAGAATCGACTTGGAGTGGCCAAAGCTAACCTGATTGAAATATATATGTGCGTTGCTCCCTTAGCTAAAACTGTCTGTGGAGCATTCTGGCTTCAAGTTCGAGCGGCTTCCGACTACGTCCGTGGAGTTGCTGAAGGTGCATAGTGGTGGAAACGGTTCCAAAGCTCTATTTCTGGCCCTGAGAAACGGAGCTATCAAGTTTCCCGAGAGAAAGTCGCCCTCCGCATATGAACGGGACGAAGACCTCTCAATGATGGCCACTATCGACGAGCCTCCAACAGTTACGGTGGATTACAAGCACTCTGATTTCCGCGGGTTTGTCTTTGTCGGTACGATTGCCGCTTATTTGGTTCATGTGGCAACTCCATCACTGATTTCATTTGCTCAAATCCTTTATCGATCGCTCGTTATATAGTTCACGATTTGTATGGATTGCTGCTGCTCCATTGCACGCGCAAGGTTGAGAAAGGTCCTCACTTCCAGCTTCCGGGAGGTCATGTCGACGAGCCCGAGTTTCTTGCTGCAGCTCGCAAGTTTTCGGATTACAAGAATCAGCTCTTAGTGGCCGCGAAGATGGGGGCAGCAAGGGAACTTTTCGAGGAGACCGGTCTTGATTTTCGCAACGACCTGGATAGGCTCTCGCCAGCGGGGCTGAGAGAAAATGAAATCATTGATGACTCAGGAAAGACAGTTCTCAAGTGCGAGCTAGCGAACCGTGTCTACTTCTTTGTACGAGTGACGGACGACGATTTCTGGTCGAAGGTAGGTGAACGAAGGTAGATGTTTCCTACGTTCGCAATCAGATCACTAACTCACAGGGCCTCGCTACTTCAGAAAAAGGGAATGCCGGTTGGACTGGAGTCAGGACTGACTGGAGCAATGGATGATGAAGCGTCCCATGTAATGGTATGTTTGGAAGCGTCGTTCTGCGCCGCGACAACAGTGATCCATTCTTACGCTAAGTTCTCTTCACTTGCTCCCATTTTCGTCATTCACAGTTGAAACTTTCTCATGAACATTCCGGCTTTCGGTTTGAGAAAGTTCCGACGGTCTCGACCGAACTTCTAAAGAATCACAGTGGAGGATTAGGCTCCAGGGCTCTGCAGATGGCAATGGGGCTTGGAAGCGAGTCCTCGGTTTCTGGCGAAGCACAGGATATCTGGATGGACAGAAGTGCAGCACCGCATGAGTTAATGGCTTCGCCCGAGCGAAAAGACGGAATCCTCTGTTGTTTTGGTTTCTGTCTACCGTAGCGAATTGAATGTGTCCTTGTTGTAAAGAGTTATATGTGATGGATGAATGCGGCTGTTACTACTGTAAATAAGTCACGACGCAGCCTGCTGATGTTCCCACTGCTCGTACTTTGCTAGTAGCGCTGGTGTAACGCTCTTAGTCGATTGTTGCAAAGCGCTCTCAAAATCTTCCATTGAAACTGGGCGAATCTTTGATTCCTTGGCCTTTCGAATCGCGTCAACTCCTCCCAAAGATCGTATGGGCCCGAACGACGCTTCTGATGCGATGCTGCGAATATCGGAGCATGAGAATCCTTCACTTCGTCTCACTAGCTTCCGAACTTGGCTTGTTGTCAGACTGTGGCGCCCGGCTCTTTTCAAAAGCTTGCCGAACATTGCACGACGTGCTTCGGCGTCCGGCAGAGGAATCTGAATTCGTCGTGGGAACCGGCGAAGGATGGCCTCGTCGATGTCCCACGGACAATTTGTACATCCCAACACTAGCACCAAATCCTCACCACTTCCATCATTGCCGGTAATTCCATCCATCTGCGTCATAAACTCTGTCTTAAACCTGCGGCTCGCCTCGTGCTCCGATTCATTGCGTCGTGATGACAGAAGCGCGTCAATCTCGTCAAGAAACAATATTGACGGCGCTACATCATGTGCAACTTGAAACAGGGTTCTAACTAACTTTTCTCCTTCGCCGTGCCACTTTGATGTCAGCGAGCTCGCGCTACAAGCAAAGAGCAGGCAACTGCTCTTATGCGCGACGGCACGAACAAGCATCGTCTTTGCACAAACAAGGCAAGAATATGAGCTTGATGGTACACGAGCATAGAGGGCAGGAGCGCAAGCATGTCATGTGTATGTCGTACCTTTCCTGTGCCAGGTGGGCCGTAGAGGAGTATGTTCTGCGGTTTTCGCAGTCCAGTGAATAAGTCTGGTCTTACCAGGGGCATAATTGCAGACTCCTGCAACGCCTGCTTTGCACGCTCGAGTCCAGCTATGTCGTCCCAGGTGGTTGACTGCAGCTCCGAAGGATCAACGTACAAATCATTTTTAATGATCTGAACCAACGGGTCGTTATCGTAATCCATCCTTGTGCGTCGGCGAGGAGACGAGGACTTATTATTTGAAGACTTTTTCGTTTTGGACTGCTTCAGTCTATCATCCACAGTGACTCGAGCAAGTGCAGATGCAAGAGACGACGAAATGGATTCGAACGAAACAGTCAATTCCTTCACTCTTCTAGGTGTTTCAATGGAAGGTTCAGCGGCACTCTGAGGAGATCTTCCGCCTTTCGATAATTTGGCCTTGATACGTTCCGCATCCGAGAGGGCGACGCAAACTCGCTCGGCAATCGTCCCATTGTCATACCGCCGATTCTTCCTTGGGGATTCTCGAAGATACTTCAAGAGCAATTCTATAGACAGCTCATACAGTTTCAACGCTCCCTCTAGCTCATCACGTTCCAGAAGCGTTTCGGCTTCGTCTAACCCGCGAAGGCCCAGATGGACATCATCTTCATCACGACTCGGAGACGACCCGGTGGAGTCCGACCGCCCTAATCTGGCTCTCATTGCCTGCGCTTGTTCCATATCATACTTATAGCGATCCACCGGGGGAGGATCTTTCTTTGAAGATGGTGACGTTGCATCGTCACTTGGCATATTAGAAATCAATGCTGCGGCGTCCCATCGATCATGGTCCATGGTGGTCGGAAGGCATCATTGTCATCACAGCCGGCGCACATAAGAATCACATCATGCGTTGACTTCTGGAATTAGCCGAAATATCAAAACTAGCCAAACTACTTGTAGAATCTCAAGTTTTCAACAAATATTTAATATTTTTTACGAAACCTTTTGACCGAGATTTGAAGTAGTGTTTTCATCAAAATCTCAATCAATCCAACTTTTTACCATGAGGATGAAGCGCCCGCCACCGCTGAACCTTCACGACGCTTTGGACGAACCGATACAACAGGAGGACGATGAGCATGCGTATCATATGGGTAGTACATCGTTTCGACAGGAGGGCATCTCGATCGGGGCCGATTATTTGAGGCTCGAAGGCAAGACTGTGACACGAGGCTCGTTGATGCCGTCGTCCTTGCGTGTCATTGGTCCGCTAGGCAAGGGTGCTTGCAGTGTGGTGCTGAAAGCGGAGTGGATATTGGAGGATACGACCAAGAAGATTGTTGCCTTAAAGCAGTTCCCGCTGCATGTCTCGCGAGAACGTCGAAACATGCTCTTGAAGGAGCTCACGGCACTCTGTCGCGTCGAGTGCGATTGTCTGATGGCACTCGTGGGCGCCTTTCTGGATCAAGATATGGTCACACTGGTATGAAGTTCAATTCGAGAAGCTTAATCCTTTGCTCTTCTCGTCTCTCATCTATCTCTCTTCCTTGCTTCTTGCGCAGGTACTCGAGTACTTTGATTGTGGCTCTCTCCACCATGTCGTACGACATAACACTCTTTCCAACCACTTCCCGTTCCCACAACAAGTCCTGGCTGCCGTTTCCTATCAGCTCTCCTGGGGTCTAGGATATCTACACCACGAGAATATGCTACATCGCGATATTAAACCTGGCAATGTGCTGCTGCATTCTGACGGAAGAGTCAACCTGTCTGATTTTGGGCTTGCGTCGATCCGAAGCGAAGCCGCTCTGAATACTACGATGGTTGGGACGACGCGGTATATGGCGCCTGAACGACTACGTGCCCAACCGTATGGATCTGCCAGTGATGTCTGGAGCTTGGGTCTTCTCCTGTTGGAGTTGGCGACGGGACAAATACCGTGGCACGAGGCGAACTCAATGGTGTGTTTGAACGGTGCTTGCGAGTGGTCGGATCTTGCGACAAGACTTTGTGTCCACTAACAGCATATCTTTGGTCTTTTTGAGAACGTAGGTCGAGCTTATCATCACGATCGAGGACACATTGTCGTCGCCTGGTTGGATACCCCCTTTCGTCCCGAGCGGCCTAAAGGAACTTGTCAGGGCTTGTCTGCAGCGAGAACCAGGTATGCGAGGTGCCGCTAGAACGTGTTGTCTGAATCGTCATCCGGCGCGTTCTTACTTTGTTTTGTTTTGAAAGAGAAACGAATGCCAGCGCAAATGCTATCACAGTCGCCCTGGTTCGCTTCGATGGGTATTGCTTGTGTCGAAGACGCAGTCCGCATTATGCAAAGATACCACGGCACAGTGAATGAGGACAGCGATTCTTAAAATGAAAAATCAAAAGTGATGATAGGCAGCCTTTAGTTTGTCGATGGAGTCTACCGGTATGCTCTGATGACATATAGCTAACTTATCTCGGTACAGTAGATGCATAAATCTCGTAACCACAGTCTACCGCTCATTTCTATCCTGCCTTTGACGACTAGGGCTCGGACTGCTTGTACTGGACGTGTGTCACTATGAAAGCAGCAAGATCTTTACGCTCGATCCCCCGAAAAACGCAATGTTCATCAGCAATCTAGATACTTGGCGGCGATCATTAATTCCAAAGCAATCTCAGGCTCTATAATGAACTCAGGAATTCTTGTATTGGAGTTGCTATGCTGCTGCTTGTACAGAAGATACTTCACTACTCGTTCCAGAATGTATCCGGAAATATCTGGAAAGGTTATCACATTCTCGTGCGACTCTCGAAAAGCGCCTTCCAGCATGGTACGAATGGTTGCGCTGTGCGCGACCGCAATGGAACGGTCCAGAAAAAACTCGTGGCCTTCGGCACTAACCAACTTGACATATTTCGGGACATCAGCATCGCCCTCCATTGTAAACTACTGGTAAAAAGACCGAGGAGGAAAGTGGAAGGCAAGTAAACGAGACAAGATCACTCCTTGGTGTTGCTCGCGACTTTGTGTCTCGTGTCCTATCAGGCGCCGTCTCGCCGGCGTCGCGCGTTTCTCGGCTGCACGAGCGGGTCGGCGGCTTATGACGGCCAGGCGCACAGGAGACGGCGTCGAGACGAGCTATCCATAATACCGCATACTAATCGATTCACTCTACGTGAGTACAAGACTCTTGAGAAAGGTTCGAATGCTACATGTCGCCCTATGATCTGAGCAGTTTTGATCTTACCTTTACGGGTCTAGAATTATTAGCGCTCTCGCTCTAGAGTGTGTAAGGTGATAGCAGCCTACAAGGCGTTGCCAGCGGTAGATGTATAGGGACCCCAAGTGGACACGATCTTCTTCTTGGCCGTCTTTTCCTCCAATGAAAGCATTTCTCCGGCGTACCTCAAGGCAGCCTCCTCTCGACGGCGCTCCTTCATTCTTGCAATCTTGTTCCGAACAATTTTCCTCCAGTAGGAGCCATCGTCTTCGTTCGGCTGGATCACGACAATGTTGCTGCCATCCAAATCGTGATAAATAACAGCTTGCTCCCGCTCCTCGTATCCTTCGCAATCAGCACCCTCCATGCCTGTGTTTTCAAAATCAATGATGCACTCTTCAGTGCCAGAGTCACAAACCGCAATCACCTTGCCCAGCAGCTCCTCAGCAGGTACCACCAGCCCCAAGGGGGCCAGCGTGGACGAGTCATATTCAAGAAGCATCCCATTCAACACACCCAGCACCCGCCCGCTGCTCAATCGCCACCAAATTCGCGTATCCATCGTCACGACCTCATCATTGATTACACAGAGATCCTCTTCTTCGGGTCCACACATGTAGCCTTCGTCTCCTTCCTGCGGCTGATAGACCTTGAAGTACTTGTCATGCTGAAATGATGGATCTTCATGCGCATACACTCCCACCTCGTGTCCATCGTCCTTGTACTTGATAGTAGCATCAAGACGGACTGCACCACCCTTCTGGTGATCAACCGTGCAAATTTCAAATCCGTCCTTGTTTCCACGGATCAGTCGACTCTGTTGTCGTCCATCTCGACTCGTTCCACCTCTCATGACAGATGTTTGG
>OLMU01000047.1:0-10654 GCA_900291995.1 Licmophora abbreviata | reverse complement strand
GAATCCTCCTCCGTCGAATGTTTGATGTCATCTCCCGAACTTTTTTGAGATGTCACGATCGCGTCGCTGATTCAACTCACATATCCGATCGGACATTTCCCCGAACTCCGGCCTCGATCACACAAATCAAAACGAGAGGCGACGCAGTGTGACGATGACGAAAATGGCGGCGACGGCTTCGCGACACGAAAGCCACAGCGACCTATGCTTTTCTACATGCTCTCCTAAAACCCCATTTCTACCTGGCTACCAAGCGCAGCTCACTGAAAATGGGATCGAGCACTCCAAAAAGAAGTTGCAAGAGGCTCAACATGATCTGATGACGGAGGTGTCAACATGCGATATTGGTAGTAGTACGATGTTTCCAGACGCTTCTTGCATTGTGCGTCTTCCTTGCGAGTCTCTAGACGAAACTCTTGGCTATCGCTGCAGGTGTAGCTTTCAACTCATTTCTACCACGCCCGACAGTGATTGCTTTCGGTATGCCATGCGTCAACGAAACCAACCGGTCTTGTTGGAGTCTTCCACATTTCCGATCGCGAACAACCGCATACAATCGGCCATGAAGAGATTTCTTGACGCAGTGAATATTTCCAAGGACAAGTACGAGACAATACGATCCCATCTGACGAGTATATCCTTTGCTTCCAGCTGGGCGGACGATTCACCACTGTCCGACTGCTTTGTCACACTGCATTACGATGCGCCGCTGGAGGAGGAGGCATGGACGGGTGAAGCGCAGCGATTGTGTCCGGAGATGCACGTGACCAAGGTGACCGGACGCGCCAGGAAGCAAGTAGTTTCCGTGTATGGCGATGGTCGGAGAGATTCGATCCGAGACACGCTTTGGATGTGTCGGACTGCGGAGGGGAGTATCGGTTCCGTGCGACTACAAGATTGCATCACCCCAGCGCAGCGAGGGCCTGACTCGCCGGCTCCCATTCGTGTGCAGTATGAAAAACCTGAGAATGCATTTTGCCATCCTAATGCAAACGTCATGCTTCAGGCATTACAATGGATGATTACGCAGCTGGAAGACATATCTCGAGACCTCAACGTGGCCTGTCGGCTGCTTGAGCTGTACTGTGGCTGTGGGGCCCATACTGTCGCCTTGGCCAGTACTGGCTTGTTGGATGTGATTGTTGCGGTCGAAATGGATGCAAGACTGATAAATGCATGTACGGTGAACTGTCGATTGAACGGCTGCGATGGTGCTGACACTTCTCCCCGTCGGACACCTGTGCACATGTTCCATGGCGACGCAGGCGAGTGGGCTCGAAAGGCACGCCGTCAACGACGAGAGAAGATGGACGGGGCGGACGGAACGCCATCGTGGCAAGACTTTCAGGTTTTACTGGTGGACCCACCGCGAATGGGATTGGATGACCAGGTCTGCGATATGGCGGTGGAGTGTGGATTTCAACACGTGCTCTATGTTTCGTGCGGTCGACAGGCGCTCGTTCGGGATCTATCACGGCTCCAGGATCAATTTCGAGTAGCCAGTTGTACTTTACTCGACCTGTTTCCTCGGACCGACTCCGTTGAGAGCTTAGTTCATCTGAAGCGGAGGCAGCGATAAGGGTCGCACCATCAACATACATTAGTAGGTTCTATGATATGAACTATCTGCTCTAACTAATATCGCTAACCCTAACTACGCGTATGGTCATTGCAAGAATGAAAATGAAAATGCGATGACCATCGCGCAATTGTATACTCGCACAATACAACAAAAGCATCATCACTGATGGACATCTCCCTCCATCCTCCCATTGTTCTCTTCGTTCCGACCCTGTTTGTTGTACCTTGAGCATTTTCTTTTCTTTGTTCGCTTCCGTGGACTGCGTATCAGATTCCAGATCTCCAAGAAAAGCATCATGCACACGCGACGCGCTCCATCACTCCGACACAAAGCTGACAAGCTCGTCAAGCCGTCTGTGCTTCTCAGTCAGCAGCAACGGGGAGCCACCGCGTCGTCGGTTTTCTCCACAAAGAGCGGACCGATACTGCCGCTGTCGTCAGCAGCTCAGTCAGCTGATGAAAGCAAGACTCGAATTTCGAGAGGTGTCGGCCTACGAAGAATACTGCTGGCTTTGATGTTGGTTGTCATTGTGGTCGGGATTCTGTGGGTGAGGTATCGGTGGTCATCGACAGAGGCGGGAACCGAAGAAGGCCTTGCGTGGAAGCAGCTGGTGAATTCGCAAACTACCAAGGCTGGGGATGGGGAAATAGCAAACGGGGCGAAATCAACACATTCATAGACGGCTTGAAGAAGACCCAGACAACGACGGCTCGTGCTTGTTGTTGTATTGATGGCACTACTTATAGATGCTCCGATGACTTCATGACATCTTCAACCATATTCCTTATAGTGGTTTTTACAGAATCCGGTGAGGCATCTAGTTTGCAAATCGTCCAATCTTGGTTACCCACTCCCCGACATCAAACGAGAACTGAGCCAGATACGAATCGCTGTGTTGTACATAGTTCTTGAGTCTTCTTGTATGATGAGGTGTCACCGTCGTGGTGGCACTCACCGTGATGCGACGTCGCCGGCCGTCTAGCTCCGCATGCAACAAACGGGCATTGTGACCAATGTCCAAATCTATTTCAGGAAGGACTGGCATAAACCCGAGAATCGGATTCAAGGACACTTCCAGGCCTGGAAACGTGAGACGGTGCCCTCGACTTGCGGTGTCGAGACCTGACCGTACTTCAAACGGCACGCTGGATCCAAAGTCGCTTGTCGCCTCGCCTGAACAAGAAATCTTGTTTGATGGCTGCAAGTCGGAGAAAGTAGAAAAGTCGGGCGTGAGGGGCGATTTTCGGCCTCTTTCGACGATCGTGTCGTTCAATTCGTTTTCCACTTACCAAGATCTTGACGGATGTCACCTTGACCTTGACGGTGCTGACTCCAACATTATTCAGTATACACACTAGTAAGTTCGCTAGTCCATTCCGAATACAAGAAGACTCCCACAAGTCGTCTTCTGTCAAAGTACAGTTGGTAGCAATCACATCGAATGGCCTGTCGTATCTTGGAGCCGCCGACCAATTAGTCTTGCCAAAGGCAAGTAGATTCACCAAAAGGCGCTTCGTCATGAGCTTCCCTCCTCCCGAAAGCCGGATGTTGGGAAAGACAACACGATCGAAATGAATCGTCGTATCGCATCTGAACTGTCCGTTGTTGTGAAACGATGCAAGTCCGCCAAAGCGACCGCGTGGGTGTGCCTCCACGACAAGCCCATGCGGCGCCACGGTAGACCGACGCTCAATGACGCCCAGCAAAAAGTTCTGGAACCACTTTTGGGTCAGTCTCGTCCAGAATTTGTTTCTGATCCTTGAGCGAGTGCGGTCAATATTGTCAGATGACGTCGACTTGGTTTGAGATACTTTGAGGGCGGAGTCGACATGCTTGCGAATCCACGGGGAGGATATGGGGATTCTATCCGAATCTTGGGAGAAGGGCCGTTGCGTGTCAGAATGAGCTGTGTCTGTCGTTTGCGATACAGGAAAATCTTCGGCAATCTTCAAAGCCTGGGAGCTAGCCAGGTCTTGATCACGAAAGAGATCTTGAGGAGACAAGGAAGTGAATACATCCCGAAGAAATGCGGTCGTGTCGTTCTGAAGAATATTGCTTCCCTGAAAGCCGTCGCTAAAGTACGGAGAAAGTGGTTCATCCGTCTCAATAATTTCTTGCTCCGTCTGAAGACTCATTTGCATGCGCGACGGAGCGTGGTGTGTCTTCGTCTCATCGTCCGACGCATCAGAGTCAGACTTGCGGCGGCGAAGGAATTTGGTCACACCGCGGTGCCAAGGCTTCCGACTACGCCGACGGTGTTTCTTGTTGTTTCGACTGTACTCGCCATCCACACGAAAATTGGATATTTGCGTAGTCGTTGTTGAAAAAGAACTTGGGAAAAAGTGTGCTGCTGAGGATGACGAAACCTCGTGTCGAGGCAGTGGCTTGAATGGCGCCTTAGGTGGCTTAGTTCGGGTCTGTATCGAGACCCAGGCTGCAGCGTTGCACACAAAAAGGCCGCAAAGTATTGCAGGATACAGCATCGATTGCGAAGACATTCGACGACGACAAAGACCTGAATCCATCAGTGCCATTGTGGAAGAACGCCGTATCTTCATGATGTTGAAGTAGGATCTTGATTCGGAACTCTATCACTCCGAGGAGTAGAATGCAGTTCTTAGATTACGGTGCAACACTCAAGCCACAACAGCAGCACACCCAACAGTCCCACCTATCAACCCAGGATAGGCCAGCGTTTCCGATCCCGATTTGAATCGATGGGAACAAGAGCGCAGACACAACGATCGATGTGTCGTCGCCGGCTGTTTTCTGTCGCAGTTGCACCCAATCGAAAAAAAATCCGAGGTGGGGTTTGATTTTTTTGGTGTCTTTCTCAGACCTCAAGATGGAATCTGGAACTTTTGGTAGCGACACCAATCAATATCGAGCACCAAATGTCGCACCGATGTTCGTCGATGTCCGAGTCAGACTTCAGTCGCGCACGCGCTCGTAAAAAATATTGAGTTCTGAGGATTGTTTTATTTTTGAAATCTTATGTTTTAAAACAAGGCTACCTGGGCAGATCGTATTCTGTGGAATGCATTGTCCGTTGAGTCCAGTGGACATAAGTAAATCGAGTTTTTGCTTGCAATACTCCTATTAGAGTCCTGCCGAAATAACTCGAAATGTCACGTTTCATTCGTTTTGAAGGAGGTGCCCTATCATATTCTGTCGATCGCGAAGATGGCGCCGAACGTCTCCTCATCCGCCTCGTTTACCATGATGGATGTCTTCCGACGAGATGATGCGAGGCAACGAAGACACGGATCGAAATCCCGGCGAACGGAGAGAAAAACGAGAAAGAACTCTTTCTTTCGGTCAACGCAGCTTCCTCTACTTCTGCTTCTTCTGTGTTGGGTATCCTTGATGCTGAATACTATCCTCTGGAAGATATTCCACGAAGAAGAAATTGAATCAAAGCCGTTCGCAGTACCTGACCCAAAATATGACCTTCCGAGCGGCGGCCTTCATCTGGTGGACGCAAACTCTCATCTTCTATCAGATGATATTGCTAAGTCGTCCCTCTTTTTCGAATACGTCACTCTTGAAGAAATTAAGTCGCCTCCTTTTCTACCCTTCAAAACGCACCAAAGGATCATAGTTCACACGCTCCCATATGACACGTGGGTGGCCCTTGTCGGAAAGAAAACAATCATTCCGGTTCAGAAAGGTGACGCACTACTGATCGGGTTTTGGATCCGGGGAGGGAACATCCCTGACAATGGAATTCATGGCGCTGGAGTCAGTGCTGTGTTTGAAGTCACCTTTGAGGAAAATACTGTTCCGTACACTAAAAGCGTGCGATATTTGGTGGGCACATCATCACAAGAGCCGGGCAAGTGGCGACACGTCTGGATCCGCTGCGCCGCTGCGGACGACCTGGATGTGGATCAAGGTACCGTCGCTTTTCATCTGGGGTTCGTAGAGCAAGACTTTGAGATTGGTGGGATCGAAGCTTGGAATTTCGGAAATCGCACAGACCTTCACGACTTACCCCACGATAGTTTATCGTACGTCGGCCGCGAAAGAAATGCATCATGGCGAGAAGATGCTGCGCGGCGTATCGAAGAGCATCGAAAAGCCGATATAAGTGTTACTGTGGTTCGACATGCTGACTCTTCGCCTGTGGCAGGAGTCAATGTGTCTGTTAGTCTGGATCAACTGGAATTCCGAGTTGGTACTGCCATTAGGGAAGAGTTCATTCTCGGCCAGGAACCGGACGACGTTCGCTATCGGCAGGCGTTGCGAGAACTCTCCATAAATACGGGAGTACTGGAAAACGGATTGAAGTTTCGTCACTGGGATAAGGGATCGCCGCACTCGCGCAATAGAACCATACAGGCCTTACACTGGCTACGAGACAACAATATGCGAGCACGAGGTCATGCCCTGGTATGGCCGGCCTTTAAGTATCAGTCTGACCGAGTGAAGAAGCTCCGAACCAATGTGACAGCTCTTCGAGCGGCCATCTACGACCACATTCGAGAAATCTGCACGGCTACTAAAGGTCTTGTCCAGGATTGGGACGTCATGAACGAACGAGTGTATCATGATGGGTTTACTGATTTGGTAGGGGACGAAGAGATGGTGCGGTGGTTCGAGCTTACAAAATCGATCGATCCCGATGCTGAGTTGTACATCAATGACTACGCCAATCTGTTCCAGGGTGGCTTTTATACAGACCCCAAGAAGAGATATAAGCGACACATACGGTATCTGCTTGATCGCCATGCCCCCCTCGATGGTTTGGGCATTCAAGGCCACTTCAAGTATTTTCCAACGCCTCCTCAGCGCTTACTGAACGAGCTGGATATGATGAGTGCTTTCGGACTTAAGATTCACATCACGGAGTTCGATACCAGTATCGTGGACGAAGCACTGGCAGCCGATTTCACTCGAGATTTTTTGACTGTTTGCTTTAGCCACCCTGCTGTCAAGGGCATTATTACGTGGGGCTTCTGGCCTAAAGCTCACTGCGATCCCCAGCGCTCTTTGTACAACGAGAACTGGGAGCTGACCAGTCGGGGAAAGGCTTGGACAAGCATCTTTAACACGTGGACGACAAACGAGAATCTTGTTACCGATGATCGGGGTCAGATTCATCTACGTGGCTTTCTTGGCAAGTACAGTTTATCTGCGGCGTCTACAACTCACCTCTTCGAACACAAAAAGGGTGGCAGCAATCTCGTTCTTCGGATTCCATGAGATTCCATGTAGTTGGTGAGCACACTTTTTCAATTCCATATCCGCGGCTGGTGCCACCCCTGTCAAGACCTCCGCAATAAGAGGTGGAGCAAGCCTTGTTGTTTTTCAGCCAGTGACGTGCCCCGTACTACGGTCGCACGCGTAAATACGTTTCAAAAGTCGAGCACACTGCTCGATCGAAAGACTGAAGTGCTGCCGTTGGGTCTTACGACGTATTTACGACGTATGATACATAAGCATCTGTGCAAGGACTAGTAGCCACGTGAAATCTGTTTGTAGTATGCATCAGGCTATCTTTTTGGTAGAGTTGTCGTGGAATTCCCATGCGGAACTGTTTTCTGAATTCTATATTAATTGCTGATTAGATATGAATGCTCGAAAGATCCAACTCAGAAGATCTTTTGTTCGCGTTCTTTTTTTCACCTCGTCGCCACAATGAAACTCGGGACCGGCTCGTCTCAGATTGAAGAACGAAATCAACACAATGCCAGACTGGGTCATTCAGCTGCTCTGCTCGCTTTTAGTCTTGACAGCCGTCGCTGTGGCTTACCATGCTGGTCCTAAGAGCATATCTGGGAGCCGCTGGATTCCTCACGCCGTCACACTTGCGACTCTGCTTTTGATTTGTCTTTTGCTGCCATCGTCCATTGCCAAGTATGTCTTTACGCCTCTCACGACAATTCTCATGGGGACAGTCTTTCCAATTTACGAGGGCGTCCGTGCTGTGTGCACTCCGCTCGAAGACGACGACAAGGCTTGGCTGCAGTACTGGATGGTCGGTGGTGTTCTCTTCATGTGTACGGAATGGGTAGGACATGCCTTGTCCGAACACAGTGCTGTCTACTGGTATGAAGTTTCCTCCTTCTTCTTTGTTTGGCTGTACTTTCCCTTGACCAACGGCCAAGAACTCATCTATACCCACATTACGGTGCCCTACATCGGACCACGTGTCAAACCTCTAGCGGTCCAGATGACGAACATGATTGCGGCTCTCTACCAAATGATGATGAACGCAGCTCATCTATGGGTAGTTTGGATCATTTTCCTGTTTTTGCCAGCCGGACTTAAGCGTATTGTTGCAGTTGCCATTGGAACGTTCTATCCGCTTGTGTCGAGTATTGTTGCCGCGTCGACCGAAGACGTGGCCGACGACACGTACTGGTTGACCTACTGGAGTGTCTACGGGTGCCTGTTTCTCATTATGCAGGTGTTGGAAACCTTTCTTGGGAAGATTCCAGGCTTTTACACGCTCATTATTCTGTCTACAGTCTACCTCATGCTGCCCATGTTTCAAGGTGCCGACAAGCTCTTTCGCAAAGTCCTTGTGCCATTAGCCGGCTTGCAGGAAATGCTCTTGCTGCGTGATGCGATACAGGTCAAGAAACAAATGTTGCATGATTTGGATCCAGAGCGCGCCAGATCGGTGCGGCAGGCCATTGCCAAGTTCTATGCCGATGACAATGCAACGACGGTCGATCCCATGGAGCTGTCTGGGTCTTGCAAACGAGAGTATTTGCAGTCGTGGGCACGGTTGAATCCGTTTAGTAGCAGTGGTTCGAGTGCGGGAGGAGAAGAGGTCGCCGGACCCGACGTTACAACTCCACTGGTTTAGTTTGTCACAACAGAGCTTACGGGGAGAAAATTGCTTGCTGTATTGCAAGTATGGATGTTTGGAAACGACAGTCGAGAGTCAACAAGTAGCTATCTGTCTGCAGGTTGTAATTGACAAAAGGCGACGCATGGGATGACTGTGTCTCAGCTAGGTTCAATCGTTTCAAGACAGATCATCAACTCTTCTGTTCGTCCGATCGTTCCGGCACTGTATCGACCGCATCATTGCACCTCTATCACTGCCTCTGTATTTTGTGATGCCGCCGGTTGCCGTTCTTTCACATGTTGACGGCCGACGGTGAGACCCTCGCGCGAGTTCGCGACATCGATCGAATCTGGATCAAATTCCTCACAAGAAGTTCGAAGTCGACCTCCTTCACATCAGCAAACGCGTTTCACCCGATCGTTGTGTAACCATGGCGGACGAATTCGAGCATAAGCCCCCCGATTTGAACCATCCCGACTCGTGTATTCGTCTGGCATCGGCTGTCCATCGATTTCGTGTCCCTCTACCGTTTCCTTCCCGTACCGTTAATTTCGTGAGGTCCTTTGCTACCGTCGGACGAGATCCCAAGACTCGGGCCGTGCTGCAAAAGGCCGAAGCGGCGCGTTCATCTTTGACGGATGCTCTCAAGACCAAGGTTACTTCACATGAACGCGTTGTCGTTGAAAGCAAAAAATACATTCCCTTGATTCATCAGATTTTGCTGACGTGCAAGGTCCAGCCAGAAATGGCCCGGCTTGATGAACGGCTTGTATTTGAATGGGCGTCCGGCATTGAACAACAGCGGAGCGATCGCAAGAACGCCAGGTTTTTCGCTTCGGAAGCGCTCATGTACGATCTTGTCATGTGCATTGCCTGTGAGGGACTCGGTAAGGCAGGAGCGGCGACGGAGGCGAGTCTTGCGGGAGAGTTCAGTATGACAAGTCGAGACTATGCGTGTGCCGCTGGAATTTTTCAAAGTCTTGCGGAGGATCAGCTGCCTCAGTGGATTGCGCGAGGCAGCAATGTGGATGAAGAAGAACTCCCGATTGAAGCGACTGTTGGTGCCTGCAAGGCATTCTCGGAGCTTTTCTTGGCAAATGGACAGCAAATGGCAGTCGCCACTGTATTGATCAAACCAGGAACTCCAAATTACTCGCTTCTAGGCAAGTTGTCACGCGGCATTGTCGAGCGGCTCGAGGCGTTCATATCGACCTTTCGAAAGGAAGCGTTTGAACAAATGTCTCGAATGGACAAGGATTTCTTCTCGCTCATTACCTTTCAGACGCAGTTGCACAAGTCGCTCGCGTCGTACTTCTATGCACGTCACTTGTGGGAGAAGGATACCAAGTACGGCTTGGCGATTGCCATTCTGAGCGAAGCGACTGTGGCCTTGAAAACCCGTTCGCATCCCGCCGCCTCAGGTATGCCTGAACTCACTGGTGGGTTGCGACCCCTATCGAAAGACTTGACGGACCTTCAGAGTCATATGGGACTAGTCCTCAAGACTTGGGAGGACGACAACTCGAATGTCTACTTCGAAGGCGTCCCCCAGAAGGTATCAGCTGACCAGCAGATGACACAGGCTATTCAGTTGACTAAACCCACACCCTACAAGCTCGCTGAGGTCGATCCTCTCTTGCTGAGCATGCCTGCGTCAGTTTCATCACCGCCCAAGCGACGAGCGAGGGAGCGCAGTGATAGTGACTTGGCACGTGAACTCCAGGCAAGGCTGGACGCGGGTCTTGACGAAGAATAAAGTGTCAAATTAGAGACCCAGCAGTGAAACTGACATAGCCAGGAGGGTAAAATTTAATTTAGTCTCATATTTTGTATGCTCGAAATGTACTCGGTGGGTCTTCAATGTCATGTTTGCTTTGGATGAGTTTGAGCTCCTGCGACGCCGTACAAGTGGGCGAGGACGACTCACCAGTTCGTTTTATGATGGAATACATGGTGCTAATGACCTTTTCCATGCAGTTCGCCAGGTTGTCTGGATCTCTCGCGGTGTGTCCTAACAAGAGGGCCGTACATAAGTCTCCCGTACCAGTGAATCTGCCTGGGAGAACAGGAGAATCTATTCGCCAAACTTCGAAAGCTCCGTTTTCTTTCTTTTGGGAAGCCACAATGGCAATCGTGTCGTCCTCATCTCTTAAAACCATGCTGGTGATGAATACCAGTGACGGTCCTAGCGCATGCAGAATTAGGCACGCCGCTTTTGCGTTCTCCTCCGTATTCACCTCGATGCCCGTCAACTGCTCGACTTCAAACTG
>OLMU01000035.1:0-20093 GCA_900291995.1 Licmophora abbreviata | reverse complement strand
ACCCAAGTCGAGGCTTTGTCTAGCCGAGGTCGACTGCCTGATGGAAGACGACGGAGAAGCAGATGTCACGTTCGTGCATACTCAAGAAGAGCAAACTGTCAAGCTATCGGAGATTATCTTGTGTGCTTTACAAGACGATGACGCGATGCAAATTCGCATATTGTTGAATCTTGCACGATGCCTGATCCGTCTCGCCGAGATGGACGTTCAACCACGTCCAGCACAATATCGGACGTCAGCCGTTCTCGCATGTTCATTGGTTCTCGTCTTATGCAATGATGGAACAGAGCCGCACTTTGTCCAAACAGCGTTTCTAATACGAAGCCAAGCGCAGGCTGGTAGGAGCAAGTGGCAGTTGGCAGTCAACGACGTCGATCAGCTGCTACAGCGATATCCTCGGCACAAAGAAGGGCGGAAATGGCGAAACGAGCTGATAGTAAGGCTAGCAGATGCAAAGAAATCAGATCGCAGACTTGCCAAGGCCATGTGCAAATTGGTAAAGACGTCCATGACAGACAATGCAGTCGGCGAACACGAAGATCCAGCGAACCCGCAACCTGCGCAAGAGCATACGACGGAAGGATCGGGATCCACCTCACATGCTGTCTCAACAGTACCCAATTTGGTGTGGGACCTGCTTATCCCCCTGCTCTTAGCTCTCGTTTTAGGCTGGATACTCACGCAGAAGACGAGTACACTCGAACACGAATAGAAATGGAAAGCCCAAGAATCGTAACTAGACACAACCCTAGCTACTCGTTTCAGTCTTTTCCTTGGCAACATGTTCTGAATAACGATATTCTTCTTGTACCCGATATGGTTCCGTCAAAATCCAGTTCTTGCGTTTCTTTAGCTCACGATCGCAACACCGTTTGTAGTAAGCAATAAACGTAGCGCACTCATCTAGGGGATTGTCGTCTGGCTTGGGAAGACCCTCGCCTTGAGGCGGCGGTTGGTCAGGTTTTTTCGCTTCGACATCTGACCAGTACGGCTTGTAGTAGCCAGCCTTTTCTATTTCACGTGCCTTTTCTGTCGCTTCATGAGCCAAGCACGAAAATAGCTTCTGGGCGTGTTTCTCGCAGCCTTTCGGTTCGACGGGGAAATAGTCGGGAAGGCGGGTTGGTCCGTCGGGCAATTTCGGCTCTCCAGCGACTGCGTCCTTGATGCGATTCCACACCATTGTTTTTTCGGTGATAGACTCAGGAGGATGGAACGCCGAAGATAGGAGAACGCGGCGAGCTGAAGACGTCCAGGTTCGGCTTCACTCACACACCAAAGGATGCATTGTGATTAGCTTTCGTTCTCGTCGCGCCGCGATGACGACGATTTCGAAGGAATGGCGGACAGATTCCTACAATTAACCATATCTTCGTTGAAGAAAGGAATCCGGATTGTAACTTCTTTCTACAGGCGAGAGAAATATGGTGACTCATCACGTCCGTCTGCCGCACAGCGATCCACTCAATTTCGGCGAAGGATCGAGCTTGAGTTAGACTGTGTGATACCGCGCAACCAGTCGACCTAACGCGCCTAGGCTGACAAGTGGGCTAGGAGGTGCCTTGTGAGCTGGGTCTACCCTAATTTAGATTCCAAGTGGCGCTTTACACAGCCTGCTATCCACTCCATTGACGGACCCCTCGTTGCCGCAGGCAATGCCGGAGTTGTCCCCGCCAGCTCAAAGCCTGATCCACTCGAGTCCACGTAGACTTCCCAGTCATTGGGAAATCGCCGTAGCACAACAATCTTTGGCGGCGCTCGATAGTCTTGCTCAGGCTCATCTTTCTGGAACAGATTCCGTTCGTTCGACTTCGCCTTTGCTATCAACGGAAGAATACTGTAAACTGTTTCAGCGCCCATGAGCTCTCGCGGAACAGGGTCCAATTTGCAATTGACCAGGATGATAGTCTTGCTTGATTTATACGACCCAACTAGGCTTCGGACCGCAAGGTGTTCTTCCTGTGTTACCGCCGAAAGAATAATGAGCGTGTCCTCTTGCTCGTTGGGGATTGCGTTGTCCTTGAGCGCTGCAACTACTTTGTCCGTCATGTCGCTTCCTTTCGATATGTTTGCGTCCCCAAACATGCTCACCAGTCGATACAAGTGTTGAGACGACTCTGGAGTTGCTTGGGGTAGGGGGCTGCTGATATTCTCCCCATTGGTGCTTTCAGAATCCTTTGGCGACGGCGTCTTTTCTGCCGCCGGGCTGTCCCAATTGGCAGCGAGCTGTTCGCGAAAAGAGTCCACATCGGCTGTTTTCAAGGATTCCACGGCAAACGTACTCTCATTATCACCACTAAAGTCGACAAAGTCATCGTAGAACTCGACCGCTTCTTCTGGCAAGCCTTCGTCGAGCTCACTGTCATCGTCTTCTTGTTCTTCCTCCGCTGCGAGGGACTCTTCTTGATCCCGTTGTCTTGCTGATAGTATCCTGCTGACTGTGCTCCGTCTCTTTTCATCACGCACATAAATCGCCGTCTGATCCTCGAGTGCGGCGGCGAGCGCAATGCAGAACTCGACAGCAAGCACTTCGTCGTACATATGTTCACCCTGCGTAATATCGTACGATGGAAGCAAGAGATCGACATAAAACAGGGATTGTCCCTTGTTGATGGCGCCCTGTAGTGATGCCGCTGTGCGTGTATATGCAGAGAAATGCAGGGTTTTGTGAGCCCATGGTACTCTAAGCCACAACCACTACTACCAGGCAGACTACACACGTAGAACCTGAGACACTACATACCTGCCTCCTCTGCCGCACCTTCGGGCGTGGACGGAACTTTTCCCATCGTATCTGCGTTCCATGATGCCTCCAGTAATCGTCTCATGTCATTCATGTTGCCACTATCGTCAGATGAGCCGGCCATCGGTGCTGCACCTCGAGTAGCCCCATGTCGCCTTTGTCCGACTCCCCACAAAACTGGCGTGATCGGAGTGAATGCATGTAGAAAAGAAGCAAACATCAAGCATGATACGATCAGAAGTCTGCAGGCTGTCATGTCATTTACATGTGTAGGTATCAGCATTGCAAAAGAGGCACAAGCTCACGAGATCTGTTCACTGTCGACGGCGAATATCATTTACTATCTTGTGTCATGGTGCACAACGTGGTGCAGCAAAAAGTAAAGGTTTTTCGAATGTTGGGTGGTTCACAGGTGATGACGTTATTTTCAAGTCACAGAACGACCGCGGGACTGACTTGAAGCGACTCGACTCACTCATTGTCCTTCGTTGTATCGACTCTAGAGCTCAGCACTAATGCCTGGATAGACGAACTACAAGTGCTTGAGCTTATACTGACTTCTTGGCTGCCGTCATACGTCTCGTACAATCGTCCGCTTCGACCAGAGCACGATCGAAGTCGGGGCATCCAGGACTGAGCAAGTATCTTTGCAATTGATAAAATTTCATGCCTTTGCCTTGCCCTTCGTTGGCTCTCTTGGTTTTTTCTGACAAGGGCACCTCGCCATCATTCATGACAGGCATCAATGCCATTTCATACGTCTCCCGTGGCACCAAGCACAGTTTCTCAATCATGTCTGTCGACGCCGACACACGATCGGTCTTGGACTCAGACAGCGTAACAGGGACAAAGAGAAACTTGTCCTCCTTTCGAAACCACTGCATTTGTTTCTTGGCATACCGTCTTGTCGCGGTTGTGAATTCGTTCAAGAAATGGCCAAATGCTTCGGCGTCGTTTTCACTTGGGTCTTGTCGCTGCAAGTACTCCAGAGTCTGTCGGTACCCGATCGCACGCCTCGCCATTTCAGGTAGCTCATCGGCCAACGCCAAATCGGTCGTCTCTTTCAACAATCCTCGACGAACCATTTCTTCGCAGCGACGATCGACAACTGTAGTGTGCGCCATTCGGTCACTGGGACAGAGAAAGAAGCATCGCACGTCGTACCCCAGAGACTCGAGGCTCCCTTCTCGCTCTCCACTGTAAAGCTTCTCCATGAGACGTGCGTCATCCCCGCTCGTATAGGCAATCTCCAGTGTACGTCGCAAACGATACCAGTCACAACCCGAGAGGGATTCTAGCCGAGCCACAAACGTAGGTCCAAATGATGCGACGTGATCCACAGCGCTCTCCCAGTCATCTTGATCTTGATATTCCTGAATCTTGGTGTAGGCTCGTTGTACGGCTTCGTCGGTTGGTTGGCACACATCGGGTCGCCCATGAACCAGCCATTGCAAGTACATCATTGTCCCTCCTACTACCACGGGAACAATCGGTTGATTTGAAGTATATCCCTTTGCCGCTCTCGCTTTATTGATTTCTGCTTGAATCGATTTATCGCGTGGAGTTGATGATGGCGTGACAGTTTGATTTCGAAGCAACAAGCTTTCCATGGTAAATAGAGCATCCTGACGCCATTCTGCGGCATTGTAGGTCTGTGAGGTGTCGTCCACTATATCGACCAACAAATGAGGAGTCTGTTCCCGTTCTGCTATAGTCGGTTTGTTCGCGCCAATCTGAACACCTCGGTAGGCTTGTACCGAGTCGGCAGATACTACCATTCCTGTTAGTCGCTGACACAGCTGGGCTGCGACATCAGATTTTCCCACGCCAGTGCAACCACTAATTATTACCACGAGACTGTCACCAGCCGAGCACGCAAGATCAGACCGTTTCCGTTTGGAGCTCATGAGAAAGGCAGATGGCGTATGTAATGCGGAAGTGCTACCAGATATAAGGTGACAAGGAAACCAGCAAGGGCGAATCGACCGAATATATAGCATGAACTTCAAAATAAATAATCCAATGCCACCCTGCCGTCGTCTTGTCACCATGGGAGGACAGAGTGGTCAAACAACGTGCCAGAAAGACTGCAATAACTACAAACCGGTGTTCGTCGACGGTCTATGATTGCATCAATGATTGTCGTGTTGAATTTATTGTTATGGCGTTTTTCTTCCATTTTTTGCGCGCCGCTTTCGCGCTCCCTTCCTACGTCATTATTACTAAGTACGAAACGTGCTCTCTGATGGTGGCCGTTGCCGGCCCGCTAATCCACGCTCACTTTTCCTCGCCAACACAACGACAAACATCACAAAAGATCTTACAATTTCACATTCGCACCGCTCGTTCACCAACAAAAACAACAACCATGGGTATTTCCATTGACGCATCTCATGCATCAGATCTTGCTAGGGTTCAATCGAATGTCCTGGCTCTCGTTCAGTCGTATCATCCTCACAAGATGTATCTCCATGTGAGTTGCCATAACAATCACGACAGTGCAGTGGAAGCATATCCGTCCAGTGCATCCACTCATCGCTCACTACGTCTTCTAATCGTATTGCCATCATTTAGTACCTGCAATCTAATTACCGTTACTTCCATGACCAGTCGCTCGACTTCAAGGCTCTTGGATTTCATACCCTGAAAAGCCTTGTGTGTAGCATCGAGGAGCTTACGCTTCATGACGACACCGGTTTGATTGTTCCGACGCACGGCTTTGTATCGTCTCCAGTCACCCCCCTTGGACGAACCAACTTCATGATTATCGAGCTGCTTTCCAAATATCACCAGGGGGTTCGTCTTGGTGTCTTGACGGCATTGTACCAATACCATCATCAGGAAACTTTGGAATACAAGCCGAAGAAGCTGACCGAGTTTCTGAATGACATGGACGACATTGTCATTCGTAGTGGACGTGCTCATCTTACTCTTGAAGCATGCTTGGCACCTCGTAGTGCGGTCTCGCTCGACACGCTTAAGGCCAATCTTGTCGAGTTGCTGGGCGACAAGAGCCGTGGAATTCGTCTCCGCAACCTTGGTACCGTGTACGAACGGACCTATCAACAGAGGCTAGAGCACGAGCACTTTGGATTCCCATCCTTGGCTGACCTCGTCGAGTCCATCCCAAATGTGTACATTGCGCGCAAGTCAAACCAGAAGAAATATGCATTGGTGTCTCTCCGGAAGGAAGGGGGCACTGTTGTCGCGCAGCACGAGAAGATGGGAACAGCCAATGATGATGCCAAATTGATCATCACCGAGCCAACGGTGGTTGACCAAGTGCTTCCCTCCCTGGCAGCAGCGACTTTTTCCTTCGATGAAAACGAGACTGAAGAAGAACTCACTGAAAAGGAGATGGATGCGATTGCATCTCCTTCCAACATCAAGCCGGCAAGTACTACCCCGAACTCGGTCTATCGCAAGGAAGGGGCGTCCCCTCAGCATGTTTGCTTCAACAACGTGTTTGGCTGGTTCGCGGGCAAACCCAATCACCGAAAGCTTCTCATGAGTCCTTGAATGCACAGAGTAAACTCATTCACCTCTACTTTTGTCCCCCTTAGATAGCCAGCTGCGTACACGGGAACAGCTGTAACACGCAACGAAGAACTAAAGTACGACCAGAATTGACTTGGACAGACTATTCGTCCTTTGCGTATCACCATTTTCGTCTCCGTGTTCTTACAAGACAAGAGTCACAGTTCTATAACTCAATCACATCAGCGCAGAATACTCTTGTAGAAAGAACGTCAACAGTACGAACCCGACCGCATTTTGCACGTAGCTCGGAACCAACAAGGCAAACTGTAACAAGACACCGAACCCAATCATTGTCATGATCAGGAGCGTCTTCAGCTTGTAAATCGGCCACAAGGCAGCGTTGAAACTAACGGATGCCAGTAAAAGGAGAAATATAGTAGCATGTGTGCTTTGCGGAAAGTTCTTATAGTCGACTCGGACCTTTTTCACTCTGCCCATGTACAGCTCAACGTATGCCTTGACTGCCAGGATCGCTGTGACGACGAGGATAAGAATGACGACTTAGGCAAGCATGAATCACTTTATCATCTTTGTCAACGTCAATTCAGCACCAAACCACGACTTACCAACGCTGGTGGCAAGACCGACCTGGAACCACTCGTGCCGCACGTCGGGCGATCTCAGTACAGTGTGATAGACTTCCCATTCGTGCAGCATATACAAACATACCCCTATGATACCGCTTCGCTTCAATATGTTGAAGGGATGGCGTGCGGGAAGCAGCGGTGGACCTGATGTTGCGTAAGGATTGCTGACACCGGCCAGCGGCCGGGATGATTCGACGTCCGTCATGTTCTCTTCCTCTTGGATGGTAACGATAGGACGGACTATACAATGAGACGGGGGCAGAACTGATCCGTTTCCCTAGGCCAGGATCAGAGATATACCGTGGAAACGAGTGGTAGGGTGGACGCTTCGCCATGAGTGAATCGACGAGCCGCCGCGCCATCGTCAAGCTCGCGGCGGCGACGCGCCCGCCGGTCACTCACATTCAACATCTGCAAATCCGGTACGTCCGGCGTCCGCCAAAGAAACATCTTCGCGCGTGTGAAGTACGGACGCTGTCGGTGGTATGTCTCGCTACGGCGTTTCCTATACAAAACTCACGCACAAGAATCTTTTTCAAAACGTCAGTCGAAGAAAATCCAAAGTGATGGCCATATCCACCGTTCATCCCATCATCGTCATCCCGCAACCTCTACATCATTGCATCGCAAGAGAGGCAATTACAGTCAACAGACCTCACGAATGAGATTTTCAATGAAGCTAGCTCTGACCGTGCTCGCTGCCTTGGCGGCAGCAACCTCTGCCTTTTCGGTCGGTCGTCCAGCATTCTCGTCGGCTCGCGCGTCGGGGGTGTTGAACGCCAGTCGTAACAAGCAAAAGATTGCGAGTCGTTCCCGTTGGGCGGAATCGCGGGGTGCCGTTGTTGAGGATACGCCCGTCGAAGCGGGTCTTTTGAAGAACGACGAAGGACTTGAGTTTGTCCGGCTGGTGCACCCGGATACGGGAGCGTCGTCGGAAGTGTACCTGTTTGGTGGCGATGTCACCAGCTACAAGGACGGAGATGGCGTGGAATACATTGCAGTCCGACCTGATGCGAAAATGGATGGATCAAAGCCTATCAGTGGTGGACTGAGCCATTGCTGGCCTCAAGTGAGTTGTATTTCCCTCGTTGTGAGGGGTTTGGTCGACGTTTGTCGGAATACTCACCGTGCCATCGTTCGCTCGTCGCATCCGTTAGTTTGGACCCGGCGAAATCCAACAGCACGGATTCGCCCGCAACGTCGACTGGTCCGTTAAATCGATGACGGATACCTCTGTTGAGCTCGAACTTGCCCCCTCCGATTATACCAAGGAAATGTGGGATAAGGAGTTCCTCTGCACCTTTACTGTCAGCCTCGAGGCCGATCAGCTCGATACCAAGATGGCCGTAGAGAACAAGGGTGAGGAATCCTTTGACTTTCAGGCAGCACTGCATTCCTACTTTACCGTATCGTCTCTCGACAACTTGGAAATTACGGGATCGTTTGAAGGAAAGGAGTTCTTGAACAAGATGGTTGGCGACGAGGGTGAGATGCAAACCGAGGAGCGTAGTGCCATTACTATTTCAGAAGAGTACGATCGCGTGTACAAGGGAGTGAATGATCCTGCTTTGGTTGATTCGGGTACTGGAAAGAAGGTGAGTTTAGCTCAGTACAGATGCTGTCGTCGTGACTGAGGGGCTAACACTCTTCGTTCGTTGCTGTTCACTTTTCGAAACACAGCTGTCGGTGCTGAACACTGCAGGGTGGGAGGACACAGTCCTCTGGAACCCATACGGCGACGAAGGAATGGGCTTTAACAACTTTGTTTGTGTCGAGAGTGTCAAGGTGAGAAGACATTAGTGTTGCATGGACGCTCGCGTTAGAAGGGATGTTTTGCAATCGTCGGCTCAACCATGTGTCGATTGTGTTTCTATAGTTTGACCCCATCTCTCTCGACGGCGGAACTTCTTGGACAGGAGAAATGTCCCTCAAGCCGGAGGCTATCTAGTGTACGTCTGACAGCATGAAGCTTCACAAAGCTATTAATCAAAAGTATAGTAACTTGTTGTTGCGGACGAGCAATATAGTCTTGTCGAGGCACTCCACCGTGTACGTCAGTGGAAACATGGAAAAGAGTTTTTAGCTGCGTGTTGGGCCTTTATGCGACTTTAAAGGCCGCGCCGCGCGTCTTCGGAGGAATTCGATCGTGACACGCCGTCCAACGCACAGGCGCCACATCACGAGACTGTCATATTTCAACGAGATTGCGGCCTTCGACTGAGCCAGGAAAGACCCATTGGCCAGAAATAAGGATTAAGAATGAAATGGAACGGAACTAACTGCAGACGAGAAGCGCGTGAAATAGACCCGCCTGCCGAGCTCCAAGCGAAGCCGTCAATCGAAAACCCGTTTGATGTACTCCGCAAGGCTGTCGTGACTGGCTTCTGTGACCCTGTCAAGGAGATTTCAGAACAACCGCGACGATCGCAAGAGCAGATAGACGAGCAGAGCGATGCACTACAGTCTCGTCTCGACAAAGACTCCCGGCCTGTTGGACCTGTCACGGGGAGTGGTGAGCACCTCGAAACACCGATGATGTCAACTACCATAAGAAACAAAAACTCTCGCGACTCCCCAGTGACCAATGATACAGAAGAACATGACGACGACAAGTCTCCGCCCGAAATATTCCGAAAACTCATGGCCTCTGTGGACGAATGGACGGAGAAGCGAAGGCGAGATGCTGCTCAAGCGAAGGCACTGAGTGGGCCATTGACGAATTCTCCACCGCTGGACTCAACACGGTCAGACGATACTATCCTGCTGTCTCCAGGATCAGACATTTGTGTACGAGCATTATTGTTTAACCCGTTCAAGGCGTTTGCTGCCGATCGCCGTATGGTGGACTGGTCGCCAGAAGCTTCAGAATCGTGGGACGAGTCAGACGATGAAGCTTCGACGCCAAGGCACCTAGATCCAGTGATCGACGCACAGCGCATGAAGCGAAGAGCCACAGCTGACGAACTGACAATTCCTTCCCTAGAGGACAACGATGACGAAGATGAGAGTTTCCTCATGGTGTCGAGGTCACTTACTCTCGCGCCGAGACCTCCCAGGGGTATACTCAAGAAATCTTCGCTCCTCGTCAGACCAAAGAAACCCCATCGCTCGCGCTCGTCATCACAGCGGCGGCAGTCCGTTTGGGAATCTGTGCTACTTACGCTTCTGGCTGTCATGGTGACGTTTATGGCGCTTCGTCGATTAGGCTACCGTGTGGAAGTGTCCCTTCATCGCAAAGCACCCACTGGGCACTCGCCGTCCGGCCCGTTTCGGTTGACTGTGCGCCACGAGTCGACAATGAGCCCCCGACTGATTGTCGGGATCAATGAGAATGTTGGAGAGCTAGGAATGTGTTCTGATGGTAGCGCTGGCCGTCTGGAAGACGTGCAATAGTAAGGGTTGTTGGTGCTGCACCTACTTATTGTTACGACGGGTGATTCATAGTTAGATTTTCATCAGGAGTTCTTCAATAGAGACTACATACTGTAGTCGAGCTCATGAAGTCTGGGCCAATGAAAAGGGTCCTTTATCTGTCGATGGTATGTATGTTTGTGTTGATGTGTACCTTCTGATGAAACAGACTGATGAGGCCTACATGTTGACTCTGTGGCAAGCCTTCAAACGGAAGCGATCACGAGCTAAACCAAGTCTTTTTGAAGTAGAAAGCTCGAGGCGCGCCATAGTTTTGTTCAAAACCGCACTGAAAAAGCATTCAAAATGACGGAAGGGACGATGACGAGAGCGCGGCGGTTTCATCATTCTTCGCACAACATCGTCGCAACGACAACGCCATCAGCCCTTGCGCTTTTGCATCTCCTTATCACTCAACAATGTATCAACCTCCCTCGGGTCCGTTTGCGGGCATTGAGAATCAAGTACCGATCCGAGCAGCCTCAAAAAAGCGTCGTGCTTCCGACGGTTCGGCTCCAGCACTGATGAGCGCACACAACAAGCACCATGACGAGCATCAACAGCAGACCCGGGCGCTCGTCGAGGAAGCTCGCTTCTGGAAGGAAAAGTACTTGGAGCTTCAGAAGGTTCGAGTGACCCAAGCTGAATCGCAATTGTTCTTGCTGGCGGAAGAGAGTCGAAAACGGGAGACGTCATTGAAGAATTACATTCTGCACCTGGAAGAACAAAAGCGACCCACTCCGGAAGAGATGGAAGAACTAGAACGGCTCCGAGTGAAAGCGACGCAGCGAGAGCACGAACTACGCTTGTACGAGACCTTGACTTCCTGTACACTGTCAGATGTCATGCCCGACGAGAACGTGGCGTGTTCCTGCACGGTGACGAATCCCGATACGAAGGACTGCACGAAATTCCGTCTGTCGGCTGGCGATGGCAAGAATGTCGTCAAGTACGAGCCGCTTGAGAACGCTTCGCTGCTTCCTTGGTTTCTTCGGACGCCGATTGAGTTCGAATCGAATCAATGTCCAAGCCTATTGCAGAATGTCCTCGGCAGTCTGTACGCAGAGGAAGGGGAGGAGTGACGGGATAGCAAACAACCGCACGGGGAAGTTTTCGATGACGTCGCCATGCACGCCTCTATTCCTTCATTCATCCGGCGCGTTGAAACATGGCGATACATGTGTTACACTAGTAGCTATAGACTGCAATTGTTGTACTGGTACTCTATTCCTTCACTGTTGCCTTCTTCAGCTTTAGAGTCGACAGCTCAGGGGAGATTGCTTGAGTAGAGCAGTGTAAACTCAAGACGGCGGCCGCCATTCCAAATGAAACGGCATCTTCAACGTTGCTTCCTTGAAGTATCGCATGGACGAACGCCCCGCATAACGAATCCCCTGCACCCGTCGAATTGGAAACACACACGTCATCTCTGGGTGGGAACTGGAGAAAGTGAGATCGTCCGGCTTCGTCGCGCGACGCAAGAAGAACTCCGCGGTCGCCTAGGGTGACAATGAGATGAGCTCCACGTCGCATGCTAGACAATACCTTCTGGCACGCGGTCCGAGTGTGTCGGCTAACACCGGTACTGGAAGAGTCGATTGTGTCCATACTGTCCGGAAGTACGTCGGCCATGGCCATGAGCTCGACCTTGTTTGGAAACGCAAAAGTAAAACATGAAAGCAGCTCCGGTTCTTTTGCAATGGCTTGCGACTTCGGGATGCTTGTTGGATCAAACACAACCTTGACGCCACATTCAACGGCTCTCCTCGCCGATTCTATCAGTATTGAAAGAGGTGGGTTCGCGTCGACGACGAGGATGTCCGCTTGTTCCAGTGCTCCCAGCGCCGGTGTGCTTACATTCGAACATACAGACATATCGGCAATCGACGTGTGCATATCGCCCCAGCCGTTTAGAACCGCAAGATACGTCGCCGTATTTGCATTATCCACAATGGCTATATTGGGCGTTACGCCGCACTCGTCCTGCAATCTGCCGACGAGCGTGTAGCCTCGGGAATCATTTCCCACGGCAGAATATAACGTGGGGTTAGATCCAAGTCTACCAAGGGCTTCTGCAACATTCCTTCCTACTCCTCCATCGGTCTCGATAATCCTGCCAGGGTTTGAAGTTCCCATAAGAAGCTCCTTACCCTTGTCAGGCCGAGCGACGATGTCCATGACGGTACCTCCCAGAACAAGCACCCTAGATGGCCACGCCTTCGGCGGGCCTGATGTCTGCCTTTGGATAGTGGTGAGCCTAGCTGGTGTCGATGCATTTCTCATGGCTATGGCAGTTGCAATCTCGGAACCGATGGCTGCGTTCTTCTTTACCAGTGCCATGTTGCTCCTTAGACTGTCGCCGCCAGTATCGTGCGCCACCTGCTTCAGAACAAACGGTGTAACAGCTTGTCCTACTACCCCTTGGTCCTCCGCATCACGCAACGCTTTCTGAATCGCTCGCTCTACATTCTCACCAGCTGGATCATCGTTTGGAATCGCTACTAACATGCCATAATCTAAGCCCAAATCTCGTGCTGCCCAGTACGCCTCTGCCACCTGAGCCGGACTGTCCACTCGGGCAGGAGACTTCACCCCCGAGTGCGGCGAAAAGAAGGCAGGAAATTCGCCAGTTCTATACGAAACAGTTGGGACTCCCATCGACTCAAGGACTTCGAGCGTCCGTTTGATATCTAGAATCGATTTGATACCAGCCGAAAGCACCACGACGGGAGTGCGTGCGAGCTCGGTAAGGTCCGCCGATATGTCCATACTGACATGCCCGTTGCGATGGACGCCGCCTATGCCACCAGTTACAAACGTGGAAATACCTGCCTTGTGTGCTAACGTCATTGTAGAAGCCACTGTAGTAGCTATGGTCAATAAGAGAGATACACAGAGAGAGACATACAGTAAGAAGCGAGCGGATAATGTGGAGCTAAGGGAGAGACTGACAAGTGTACAACATGCTAAGGCGACTAACATACCTCCCCACTGATTCGGACTGTCTGCCAATGACGAATCGTTGGCCGATGCCATGAGTAAGGGCAGTTCTCGTGTTGAGCACTTAGTAGCTCTGCCCTCTTCACCTGCCTGGGCCAAGTCAAGCAAGTCCTCTGGCGACAATCCGACTTGGCATACGCCGTTCTTCACTGCGATCGTGGCCGGCATGACTCCCTGGATAAGTCGTCAAGACAGGTTTCAAGTCAGTAATAGCACATGTGCTCCATCAAGCTACGCAGCAAATCCCGACTTGCCTTGCCCCGCAGGATGGATTCGACTTCTTCTGCTACTTGTAAGTTCTGTGGATACGGCATACCGTGTGCGACAATCGTCGACTCCAACGCGACCACTGGATCTCCATTTTTCAGTGCCTCACGCACACTGGGTGCCACCTGTAGCCTACCAGTAGATATTTCACGCCGCTTGACTGCTGGGAAGCATCGGTTGCACTTCCACAGGTGCCGCGTTGTTCGACACATCATCATGATTCGGAGCTTGGAAGTTTGATGATGTTTGAAGTGTGTGTGTTTTGTGAATGCAATTGGAATCGTCAATATAGAGAAAATATAGGGATAATCAAATCGATGAAGTATCTAACAAGTTTACTTATCTTTAAGATCTTACATCCGCGTTCTAATTTGGACTTTGCGCTGCGGCCACATCAAACCATCCATGGCAGCAAAAGACGGCTGCCTCAGTACGACCTCCTTCACCTTCTTTGTCATCGTCCACAACAGGCTGTCGCTTAGGTACCATGTCATCAACCCCTGACAAAAACTCGACGAGATCGACGACGTTTCCTGTCGGTCCAGCGGGACGTCGTGAGCTCCGCCGCGCCCTGTTGACCGCGACAGATCCAGGCGAGACGATTCAGTCTTTCCAGCAATCTCATTCACTCCATGCAATGATGGCACGGGCGTTTCATACTTTTCCAGGGCACACTGCTACGCAGGAAGATGTGGTCGAGCCCTTGGATACAGATTCGGTGTTGACCTTCCTTTCGCATCTTGGGGTCTCTCAGCACGAGGTCCATCGTCGGATCGGCGATGCTCTTCGGACGCAACTGGAGGACGAAATTCGCAAAGTGCAAGGGACCGAAGCGTTGCTGAATTTGCTCAAGTCGTGTTGGAGCTACTCCACGTCCATTCCGGAACTTCGCCCTGTTTTGTGGGCAGTACTCAAACAACTCGGGCCACAGACGCCTCTTCCAGTTCTCGAATTGCTGGGCGAACGTGATAATAAGACAGGTGAGATCAAACATGCCGAAGTCTGGCATCCGTTGCCACCCCTTCTCAAGCGACTGGTCTGGGAAGCGGACTGGGATCGACGAGTTGGCCTCAAGGAACCGGACGGCCCACAGGAGTACCATGTGCTTCTCGAGTCGACTCTTTTCGGAGAGAAAGTGAAACCAATCATTAGAGACTACTGCGGTCAGAGCGTACTCGTCGATGCTGCGGACAGGCCATTTGTCGGAAGCCTTCGTGAACGTCGCATGGTGACGACACAGCGACGGGCTGCCAAAGGTCAGGCGGCAGATCTATCCAAACCCGTCTCGCAGCTGCGGAAACTGCTCGCCGGTGGCGAGACTCCCGCGTACCGACCCAAGCTACTACAGGCTATTCTTAAGATTTTAATGGCGAAGCACGGCAAGAAGACTGATCAGCAGCTTGTCGGTGGAGCTGCACACTTGCATTGTACGCTGGTCGCGGATATACTGTTGTCCGGTCCTCTGCCCAAGTCGTATCAGCACGTACTGACACTCGCCCGTACGTTGGATGAATCCGTCAAGGAAGGCATCATCTCAGATGCACACATTGCACAAGTACAGGCGAGCTTGCGACACATCTATCCTATTGACGCTATTGCCACAGAGTCAATTCCTTCATCTATAGAGTCGGCCGCTGTGCCCAGGTCTCCGTTTGGCGCACAGCGTGTTGTCAAGGGCCCCCTCGAGAAAATCCTCAGGTCGGCTCTTGCTGCAATGATGGAGGCTGATCCGCAGTCCCTGTTTCTTAACCCAGTCTCAGATGTCATCGCCCCAGGCTATAGCAAAGTCATTCTGGAACCCATGTGCATGAAGCTTATGGAATCCAAAGTAGGAAACTATCGTTCGCTTGAAGAATGGGAACGCGACGTGCATCTTATGTTTCGCAATTGCATCAACTACAACATTGGCAACGAAGGACAATGGTTTCGCGGGGAAGCACGAAGGCAAGGCAGCGTGTTTCGAGAAAACATCTTCCCGCAAGCGAAACGTCACTATCAGACTGCCATCGGGAAACTGGATGGCGGTACTGAAGTGCGAAAACGGGACTCTTCGTCTGTTGAGGTCACCCCGTTGCCGGCGAGCAAGTTCAAAAAGCGGAAGAAAGACAACCAGGCGATAAGTATGCCCGCCTTGGCAGCCATGCTGCTCTCCGAGCCGTTTGCGGTTCGGCTCTTGTTGGATCGAGTATTGAGATCCTTGCGCATCGACACAAGTAGAGGAAGCTCAGTGCCGGCTTCTCACCGACTTGTGCCGTCTCTCCTCCAACTCTTGAATATTGCGAATCGGTCTCCGCAGTTCTGTGCGACTCAAGGAAAGCGCTTCACCATACCAGACGCTGGACTTCTGCTGGTTCCGGAAACTGATGACCCAAACGCTACAATACCATTCCTATCGCTGCGCCGATGTATGCCGGTTGTTACGAAACTAATTCTAGAGTCTGACCTGGATCGACGGCTAGCAAATGGTGGCGATCTCCATGAAGCCCTTCGGTCCCTACCGAGCAGGGGGTCTACTCTGTCCCAAGATGTTTGGGACGGGAGCTATAACTTGGATGTCGTACGGTCCTTAGTCGAGGGCGCCCTTGTTCATGCCTGCCAACCGGGAAACTCTCATGACAACTCACTTGCAATGACCTTTCCAAAGTTCAGTGCGGTGCTGGAAAAATGGAATCTGTGCGACGAGCGACCGTTTTTCCTATCGCTTATTCAAGCGTTGCTACGGCACAAGTCGAAACTCCCACGAGCTGCCCGAGATTCGGTCCTTGTGTCATGGAAACGTTGGTTGCGACGGGGCGACAGCGACGATGCGACACGTGGTTCCACGACGAGCGGTGTACACGAGTGTTTTGTTCTCTTGCTCAATGAGGTATGTTTCGGTGTGGACAGGGTCGCGGTTTCGACATGACATGGATCCGTGCGATACTGAAACTTCTTTCCATGTTCCTACGTTCACAGTGGGCAGCTCTTGGTAACCTCTTACTCCCAAGAGATCTCTTGTTGAAACTCTCTAAAGAAGCTATCGAGATTGTCGATTCAACGGAGACTTCTCCTGATCGCGAGTTCGCATGCTTGTGGCGATCCGCAGGAGACGACGCCGACACGTTTCAGCCTGTTAAGGAACAGTACACGCGACTGTTGGGATACCTAAAGTCCGAGCAGGCAGACGCCTGGAAGAAGGAGCTGGAGGCGACTGAAATGAATGCGTCGAAGGGAATTGGTCGGGAAGGACTGAACGAAGCTGCGGCAACGAACGAGGCTTCTGCGGTGGCCATGGAAGTCACTACTACGAATATCTTCGCATCTGGAAAAGAAGAGGCCACAGAAACCCCACCCTCCGCTGACGCAAGGACGCCGGACGCTCTTTCAACTCAAGATGCAGCCGAGGGCGAACAGTAATGTCAAAAGTAGGAAGCCGAACTGCTTACGTATCAATCTTGTTGTGGTGTGGCTGCACCTTTCCTGTGTAGTCCAAAGCCCGATGGGCCTTCACTCACGGACACCTCGGTATTCCTTACTTTATCTACTGCAGATTTAGAAACAATGGACTGGTGTGGACACTGTAGGATCATGTCCCTTGGAAAGTCCGAAGGCACTTCCTGATCGACAGAAGTCATCTATCTATCCATCTTGGCGGGAAAAAAGATTCAAAAAGACGAGCTACGAGCTACGCGGACAGCAATAGAAGGCGTGCGTGTGTACATCTCAAACATGACGCAGTGCCGACTCAGATCCAGTTCTTGGTACTGAATTTACGTTGATCCTACGTACGGCTGACGGAAGTACGACATACGAGATGTCGCGGTACAAAATCAGCCATCATCCTTGTCACAGCAGCCATCACAATGGTCGAAGCGGAGGCGTCATTTTCTCATCACCTGCTTTCCAGTTGATCAGTATTCGCTCAGCAGACGCTCTCAAGTTTATGTCTGAAAGTACAGAGTGAAACGCAGAGATTCTTGACCTTTTAAACTCAATTTGCTCTCAGCCGTATCCTACGTTATGCCAAGCGACTCAATGCGAAGTTGGTCCTCCAGAATGAACAACAGGAGAACGCAGAGCGAGATCTCGACAAGGATATTGTTTGGACTCATCCTAGCTTTGATTGGAATATCTAGGGGTGCTGCCCTCTCGCTTGGCTGTGGAAGTCGTGGCGCGAAACATCAATGCCGAAGTGAACTGTCCATGCTCTTTGGTCGGCCGCGGCGGACGGCATTCCCATCACCGAGTGGGCACCTACCTTTTCCGAGGAAGTCCACCGAACGAAAAATATTGCGCTTGTATGGCTACTATGATAAGCTGGACAAAATGAGCGGGATGAACTACAAGTTCAAGCGTCCCAAGAAAGGAAATGAGACTATCGTCGACACGCTGCAGGATATTGTGGAGCAGGCTCCCGCACCTCTCGACCGGATCGTTTCTGACGATATGTGGTACGTAATATGCAAGGTTGATAACCAATGGAGTATGCGCTTCGCTGATGTTCGTATCTCCTTTTCCCCCACAGGCACGATTGTCGGCTAAGGAGCAACGTATACAAATCGGACTGGACAGATGCATTGAAGAAGAAACGTCAGGTCATCCCTGCAGTCCTGTTTCTCTACTTCGCTTGCTTGTCACCCGCAGTCAGTTTTGGCACTATTGCGTCGGAAATTACGAACGGCTCTATTGGGATTGTCGAGTTCTTGCTCAGCTGCGGATGTGCTGGAATGGTAAGTACAACATGACACAGTCGCCAGCTGCAACTCGCGTAGGCCCGGCGTCGTACTCACTTCCTTTTTGCCAACATGCAACGACGTCAGGCATACTCTGTAATGTGTGGACAACCAATGTCGTTCGTTGCTCCAACAGGCTTGACACTCGCCTTCATCTCGGGTTTGTTTCGATTTTGCTCTCTGAAAGGCCTCCCGTTCTTTCCCGTGTACACGTGGGTGGGATTGTGGACGAGTTTTTTCATGGTTATGCTGGGTCTAAGAGGCTCCAGCCAGCTTATCAAGTATTGTACACGATTCACAGATGAAATATTCAACGGACTGTTGAGTTTGAATTTTATCTACGAGGCGCTGTCGTCCTTGCGAAGGAACTTCATGTTGGCCGATCCCAACAATCTGACAATGCCATTCATCTCTCTTGCCATGGCACTCAGTACGTTCTCTTCTACAATGCAAGTGACTGCGTTTCAGGCAACCAAGTTTTTCAATCAGAGGGTTAGGACGACGGTGAAGGACTTTGGGCCTGTGATTATTTTCGTGTTCATGTCGCTGCTCAACCAGCATCCGTGGCTCAAGAAATTCGGAGTGCCGACTCTGAACGTGCCTAAAACGTTTGAACTCGCAGGAGGCCGCAGTTTCTTGATCCCCCTCAACAGCATCCCTCTCAATGTGCGGCTCATGTGCATCTTTCCAGCGCTCCTATTGACCAGCCTTTTCTTTATGGATCAGAACATCAGTGTTCGTGTGGTCAACAATCCTGCTAACAAGCTGAAGAAAGGCGAGGCTTACAATCTGGATATGGTGGCCCTTGGCGTAATCACCGGAGGTAAGTTGTCACATTTTTCATTGCAATAGATTCGGACGACATTATTTAACTTATCTCGCCTTTTCTCGCATAGGTCTCTCGCTTGTTGGACTTCCGTGGATGTGTGGAGCTACGGTTCAGTCAATGAATCATGTGCGGGCTCTTACTGAGTCACACTTTAACAAGGAATCGGGGGAGGTCGAAATCGATGAAGTGACGGAAACTCGTGCTACGGGCTTCGTCGTTCACGCGATGATCGCCGCAACTTTGAGACTTCTTCCGCTGTTGAGATTTGTGCCAATCCCCGTCGTTTCCGGCGTGTTTCTATTTCTGGGCCGAAAACTGATGTCAGGTAACGCATTCTTTCAGAGAGTTCGTGATGCGTCTGCTGAGCGAGTTCGTTTGTCGACGGACCATCCAGTGCATTCTCTAGGCCGCAAGAAGATGAATCTCTTCACAGTAATACAGGTTGCGTGTCTGTTCGGATTGTGGAGCTTCAAGCAAAATCCTGCTACAGCCATGTTTTTTCCGAGCGTGATTGGGCTGCTGATTCTCATCAGAGCCTTTGCTCTTCCCCGAATCTTTTCGGAGAAGGAGTTAACAGCCTTGGGCGACGCTACGCCCTGGTAGATAGACTACCACATTCAACTTGTTCTACAGGCACACCCTTATATACGAATACGTCGTAGATTGTGATCAATTAGCTTTGGGATTGCCATTTGGAAAGTGTCTGGTCCCAGTTCTTATTAGAAACGACGACATCATCCATGGAGCCGCCAGTGGCTTCACGGATGGCAAATGAACATGCATCACGGCACATTCCCTCAACGTCGGCCCCGGTCGCTCCGTGCTCGAGAAGGATGCCCGACAAGCCTTCGATATCGACATCGGCGCTCAGCGGGACTTTGGCCAGATGAATCCTAAGCATTTCTGTGATATCTCCAGTCCCCGGCGAAGGAATATGTACGTGTTCGTCTAGCCGTCCCGGCCGAAGAAGTGCGGCATCGATCGACTCCAGTCGGTTTGTGCATGCT
>OLMU01000015.1:0-11108 GCA_900291995.1 Licmophora abbreviata | reverse complement strand
CATCGCTCGGTAAGTTTCTCCCACTGCCGTCCATAATGACCACGAGACCAGTCTGAAAGGGCGCTTGAGTGGCGGCGCTGTAGGCATGTGCCAAATGATGCGACAGTTCATGTTTTTCCGCATGCGACAGTAAATTGTCTTCGTCGTCGTACCCATCTTCAGTTCCACCGTTTATCCCAATCCACATTCCCATTCCATGTGTGACGCATCTTTTTCAATGACCGGTAGTACACGATGATGATGATTGTTGATGACAACTCTTTCTATACTGTCCTCGGCTGACGGGAGATCCAATTGCTCTAGACAGGTCTCTACGAGCGTTGCCACATTCCCACCATCGTGCTTGCGTCGTGAGAGTCGTTCCTTGCTCAATGAGAATAGAACACGGCCTGTCTCGGCGCAGGCTGCACAGAGACTAGTGTCGTGTGAGTACTTGTTCAAGCCAAGCACCAGTTTCGTGTCGGGAGGGACCTTAAGGGGTGATGATGACGAGGATGAGAACGGATTACTTTCATCATCATCTTCGTCGTCACTGCCATCGGAGTAGAAATCTGCTTCGAACGGGGTGATGGATGCCATGGAAAGTGACGATCTGGATGATGGTGGTATCCTTGTTGAATCGCCGAAGGCCGTGCGGAATTTCGGAATAGCAACCGGCGAGAAAGACTGGACCAGCAAAACCAGATAACATGGAAGCCATACTAGTGTCAGCAGGACGACGCCTGCGCTATTGGTCTGATCTCGCATCGAAAAAAGTCAACAAGTAAGCCGCTGGCTACAGATTCTTGATGCAGTCCCCTCAACGCCGATGTGTGTGACGCCGCCGATCATGGTTCGGGAGGTTTGGATTTTGGATGGCCATCAAAAAGTTTAGGGCGCGCTGTTGGAAATGTCATTTGACGTCAGTGATATTTTTGATTTTTGAATTTCTGTCTGTCTTTCGACCGAAAGTAGTCATTTTGCATTTTGGACAGTTTGAAGAATCAAAAATTGAAAAATCAAAATGCTATGACCGCCGGCAAAAATGACGGGGAGAGAGCGACAAGGCGCAGCCAGCCAAGTCTCGCGATGCCGTCGTCCTCCTGTGGCTTGCACAAGACGACTCTTCTTCTGATCTTCCAACATCCTCTTTCTCTCGCTGCGTTGAAGTCTTTTTTCTCATTCTCTAGTCTCAGAAATGGCTTTCTCGACTGCTGCTTCGCTAAAATCGGCGCAACTGCACGCCGTCCACAAGATGCTGGCCTTTCACGATGAGGATTTACTTCCTAGTGGTAGTAGCAATGGAGGTGCCGATGACGACAAGGACTATCACCTTCCACCGGCCGGGTCCTCTCACAATCAGTGGAAAATTCTAATTTACGATCAGGCCTGCCGCAGCATCATATCACCGCTCATGAGTGTTTCGCAACTGCGCAAGCGAGGAGTCACCCTGCATTTGCTGCTCAACAGCAGCGAACGAGAACCAATCCCCGATGTCCCTGCAATCTATTTTTGCATGCCCACACCACAGAATCTTAAATTGATTGCTTCCGACTGCAGTAAAGGCTTGTATCAGAAGGTTCATTTGAATTTTTGTACCAAACTCGATCGCAGTCTCATGGAAGAGTTTGCTCGACTCGTCGTGCAGTCGGGATCGCTCGAATGCGTTGCGAGTGTCCACGACTTGTACTTGGACTATGTCTGCTTGGAACAGAACTTGTTCAGTCTGCACAAGGCCAACTCGTATGCGCTATACAACAATCCAAGTGCGACCGAGCAGAGTATGGAAGACTGCATGACGCAAGTAGCCTATGGACTCTTTAGTGTCGTGGCATCCTTGAACTATGTCCCCATTATTCGGTGTCCCAAGGTGTGTCTTATGAAGTGACCTGAAACAATGTGCGAAGGACGTCACTCTCACGCAAATCAACTCTCTCTTTCTCTCTTGTTGATTGTGTGTAGGGCGGAGCCCCCGAAATGGTCGCACGCAAGCTGAATCGCATGATTGCCGAACACCCCACGCTGCTGCGGGCCACCAAGTCGTCCCAAACGCGTCCCCTGCTGGTTCTCTTGGATCGCAATGCCGATCTCGTCACTCCCATTCAACACAGCAGTACCTATCAGGCATTGATCGATGATCTACTCAAGCATTCGAGCAACCGTGTCGAGTTCACAGTCAAGGTCGGAGGAGAGACATCCAAAAAGACCGTCACTAAAAAGTACGACTTGGATCCAGACCAAGATCCATTCTATGCGGAACATAAGTTCCAACCCTTCCCTGAGGCCATTGAAAGTAATGGTATCGAATTGCAGCAAGTGACGCAGAAGGAACAGCAGATTCGATCGCGTGGTGCCAACACTACCGATCCCATCGTGAGCAACAACAATGCTGGCGCCAATGAACTCGCCACTGCAGTGGACAGTTTGCCGGCTCTCTTGGATCGCAAGAAGCAATTGGAAGTACACACGTCTATTCTTCAGGCTGTCATGGCACAGGTGGCAGCACGGGATGTGCCACAATTTTATGAGCTCGAAAGCAGTCTGGCGACTGGTTACTACAAGAAGGACCTGGCGCAGGCCAAACAGAAGGTATTGGAACTAGTCACGGATCCGACCAAGGGAAATGTGCAAGATAAGGTCCGACTTGTCATGGTGTACATGCTGTCCACGACGGCCAAGAGCGCGGAAGTCGATGAGGTGGCGATGGCCATGAAGGATGCCCTGGAGTCTAAGGGACTTGCGAATGAGGATACGGGAGATCGTGAACTGCTGGACAAGGCCGGCAAAGAACACCTGGCGGTAGGAGCGCGAGGGATTCAGTACATCAAGCAGCTACGCACCATGCATATGATTCCGGCTGCAACGGATTTACAGGAAATGGTAGCGAGCGAGGATAGCACGAGCAATCCGGACATGCTGTCCAGCTTCATGGCACGCGCGACAACGCAGGCGACCGGACTGTTGGCCAAGGCTACGGAGAAGATGGGGACCATGCTGGGAAAGATTCACAAGCATCGCGCGACACAAGTGGTGGAGAATCTTTGTGATATGAAGCCGAATAGCGAGGATCAAGACTACTTGTATCTCGATCCCAAGGTCAAGGGCGACGTCGACGTCAATTCGTTGCGCAACACGACGCGAGCGCCAGTACGAGAAGTTATTGCCTTTGTGATCGGCGGCGGGTGCTACGCCGAGTACCAGAACCTGCAAATGGTGGCAGACGAACGTCGACGAGTCAGTTACGGAAGTACAGAACTGTTGGATCCGTCTGACTTTATGTCTCAGCTGGCGCAGCTTGGATGATTTGATTGCTGAAGAACGGTCCGTGAAACAGTGTTGCTGAGCTTTGAGCGACAAGCTACATCGTTTTGGCCCACTAGCAATCAATAAAACTGTCTGCATCTAAGTATAACTTCGTCCACTACATCTGTAGATAAATGTGCATGAGGTGAATCTCCTATTTGGGTCTTGCCACTGTGATATCGTACAAGCCCCCAGTGTCAGGCCTGACCACGATCGACACAATCTTTCTGACTTGAATCGGTACAATCTGTACGTCAGCTGTCCCTTCACGATTGATGCGACAGCGCTTGATGAGTGTCACGTACGCCATTTTGTGTGTAGGGCCGTTCATCGGTGCTGGCACATACAAGAATTTCGGGTAGGGTTGCGTCAGGTCGTCTGTTCCATCCAGTTCATTCGCTGGACGTCCTGCCATCAGCTCGCTAATCATGAGGGTGTATCTTGGCTCAAACAAGTGCAGATTGGTCTGTTCCCCCAGTGGCACTAAATACTGTCGTTGGAGAAAGAAGGCCGGGAGCGTAAGGATGTGGCGGAGCCAGAGCTCCTTGTAGATGAATCGCGCCATGCTCATGCTAGGATTCGATCGCCTCTCCGCTTGGCTAGGTGCCGCTAGTTCGCGACAGAGATCCTGCAGGTTTTCCTTGAGGTCTTCGACCTGTGTTTCCTCACAACTTTCACCATGCGCTAAGTCGGAGCAATCCCACTCCTCTAATAGGGCCTGTAGATTCCATTTTTCCAGCAGTAGCGATTTTGCCAAGGCATCTATCCATAGGAAATCGGAAGAAAAACACATCTCCCTGAAACGATGGCAGACAAGCGGCAGTTCGTGTAACAGGGTGGAGCTTCCAGTTTGATAAACATAGGTCATTTCTCGAAGCGTAATGGAACTGCTGATGCGAGGAATGCGGGATCGATCAAAACGCATGGATTGATGGACGGTGTCGTGTACTGGTGCTGTTGCGCAAAATGATAGAATCAAAGTCATCGAATCGTCATTGAGCAACACCAAGAGCAGCGACTTGTCCTGAGATCCGCGAACAAAGACGCCGTTCGGCTTCGTACAAGAGGCGCCCATAATGAATTTCTCGTAAGATCAGCAAGTGAAGCCTCTATCAAACGACTACGGTTTGGTTTCACAGTGAGTTTGCCAAAGGGAAAGTAGGCGAAGACGGCCTGAGCAGTCTATGTGATGGTGACATTCAACAGCAGGCTGCGGTCGCCGATTTCGTTTTCTATTTCTCGTCGCGTGTCTCTCGAGTCGCGAGTGAGTCACGCATTCCAAACTTGTGTCACGAATTCCATTCAGAAGCCGGGATTGCAAACTCTTCCATCCTGCTTCAGCCTAACTGCTACCGGTACCTAATACCAAGGAATCATATGATACATTATCATTCTTACTTCTTATCTTTCTCTAACAGCCGAAAGTGGTGTCGAAAGTTCCCGTGACCTTCCTTGGGCACATCGACTGTAACTACCCGCACACCCCGTCCGTTCGGCTCATCATATTCTTTCGGTTTGCCGGTACTCTCAAAGACCATGGAGAGGGGCGCTGTGATGATCATCTCCATACCCCACGATGATTTTGACACTAGGTTTTGATGAAAATGTCCTGAAAAGACGGCACTCACACCGTACTCACGAAACAACTTCATCACACGTGTTCGATATCTGTAGGGAATATGGAAATATGCATCTGGAAAGCCTCCCTCCGTTCGTCCCCATTCCACTGGATACGGTGAAAGTCCATCAAGCTCCTCATCCTGTTCCTCTTCGTGATATAGAAACCATGGGTGATGTCCATACACAAAGACGTTGGCAGCAGAGTGACGTCCTGCATACTGTAATCGTTCCTCCAACCACACCAGCTGCGCCTCGTACAGAAGTTGTGCCGCAGTCGGATCACTAAACAAGCACGAATTCAAGACAATATTGTAGGTCCCGTTGACCCAAAAGGCCAAATAGTCGTCTCCAAAGGCAGCTTTGTAGCGTTCTATACTGGCGTGCGTCGGTCTATTCCCGACATCATGATTGCCACACAGACACACAATCGCAATCGATGGATGTAGTTTCGAAAATACACGTTGAAAGTCCTCATTCTGCTGATCTTGCATCTCATCGCACTCTTGCTTGGTATATCCATCCTTGAGATAGAAGGAACTTTCCATGTCGGCCAGGTCACCGCAAATACAACAAAACGACGGCCGCGGACGGAGCGTGTTGATGAGTGCGACGGCGTCTCGGCAGTAAGCCAATTCGGTGTCCCACTCCTTGTTGGCGTTCGTCATGCCCAGCTGCGAGTCAGCACACACCACAAAGGAGTGTTGGGGGGAATGGCGAAGGAGTTCCGAGTGCGAGGAAGCATTCGTCACAGTAGTAGTGGCATCGTGCGTTGCGCTACTTGCTTCTTCTTTACAGAGGATCATCAGGCCATGATCGGGCTGGGGCAACAGAGGATGACACAGCGTGCGATTCTTCTGAGCGTCGCGAAAGCGAGTAGAGTGCGCCCGGGACATGAGCGGTATAATCTAGTGTGATAGCTAGATGCAGTGCATCTACACACAGAGCAGGATTGTGTCGCAAGGATTTCAGGTCGAGAGATATCGATCGATGAGTGTGATGAACGAGGGAGAGGTGCGCGGAGATGAAGTTTGGCGACGAATCTTGAGAGCTCGTGGTGCGAATCTTCCGCAAATATCGTATTGCTGTGTCGTTGATCAATAGAGATTGGTTCGAACTTATGTGATCACTAAAACCTCCCCACACGACGCGACACAGTTTTGTGAGAGCAATCGTCGCGTTGTCTCACACATCATCTGTCATCTGCGCCGTCGCATCCGTGACAAATATATATATAGAGAGAGAGTCGGATGTGAAGCTGATGAGGTCTCAATGCTTTGAATCCTGTGCCTCTCACAGTGTGAAATATCTTGGATCAAGATGAGTCTCGACGAGGAGGCTGATCTAGCTCGACAGCTAGCAGAAACCATGGCGCTCCAACATCACGTCAACACTGCATCGTCATCGGACGTCGTCGACTTGGATCCGGACGCGGTTCGACGATGGACCCAGGAATTGGTGGACGGGCTGGCTCGGCGTATGGTGACTTCTCCTGATCAAGTAGAGTCTACAGCCGATCGTATCCTTCAGAATGCAACGGACCAGTATCGTGCACGGATGACGATATCATCAGTAGAAGAAAAAGTCTCGCAACAAGGACGCGATGACACCAAGGACAGTATCGGCGCGGCGGCCACTATGACGTCCTTCTCACTCTTGGGCAGTCTACTGTCTTCCGAGTCCTACAAACTTCCTCCTGTCGTAGACTGGGAGGATGTGTCAGCACGAAAAGAGGACATGACGCCCGAGGATACGCTGGAGTTACTGAAGCAAATTTCCTACGTGGACGACGTTACTCAAGATTGGGATTCGGTACAGTCTATTCTATGGGAGGGATGGAGCAAGACGATGCATCATGGCTCATCCGATCTTGCACAATCCTATCTGCGATTGCATACAACATGGTTTGAGCAATGCGATCGCAACACTATGTGGCTTCGCTACGATCTATGTCGTGGCGTACTGCGCGGCATGCAGCACCTTTGTACGCATCGGTGTGTCAACGATGATGCTGCCATTCCTACTAGCAACGACGAATTCTTGTGGAACATGGTCAATGTGTGGTATGATATGTGGACTTCGTCGCAATTTACTATACGTCAAGGCAAGAAAATGATCTCTACTGTGACTAGGCTGATGGGAGTTTCCGATACCTTGACGACGAGGAATAGTACGACTGCTAGTACTTCTCAAATCAGGTTGTGCGAGTGTCTGGCCTTGTGCGACAAACATGCACGGTGGTTTCACAAGTTCTTGAAACGCTTGTCGCCGCATGATATTTTGGAGGTGGTCCATGAGTGGATGCCGAGTGTTGTTTGGGAGTTGAAGAATACACCTCAAACAGGAATAGCAACAACCAAACTGCAGCTGGTCGTGCGAACGCAGAACCTATGCATGGTACGAAGCGTCCTGGTGGGGACCAGAGTAGCGCTCTTTCCTTGGTGGCAGCTACGTCTTGAGTCGCCGCCGATACCGCCGGATCTTACCGAGATGATTCTGGGAGAGGAAAACCATAGCGAAGCCATGGAAGCGACCCTAGCTCGTCAGGCGCCATCGGTTGAGGCCGTTTGCGATCTTGCGACGCTCTTTCTCAACATGGTTTCTGTGGAAGCTACAGTTGATGTCATCGATGTGGCAGAGGAAGCTTTGGAAACTCTCCTCTGGGGATGTCTTCTTGATAAAGAAAACTTAGGTGGGCTATTGGAGCTTTTGGGACTCGACTTGCCCTTACGGGTACCTGCATGGGACATGAAACTACTGGTGATGCTCCTACAGCTACTACACGCCCGTAGCTGGAAATCGGCGGACAAAGTCTTTCAGTTGATTGTGACACAGATCAAGCATCTTTCGGAAATGATAAATTCACGTGATTTGGAGAGCCTTGGCACCGACGACAAGGCCAAGCTGGCAGAATTGTGCATCTAAAACCGCGATTCGAAGTTACATTCAGTGTAGAAACTTTGCTATTGATAGTCTCGCATAGATCCATTGCTAGCGCTCGATGAGACAATGGCTCGCTTGAGCTTTTCATTTTGTTCGCGAAAGCCATCTCGTTCGGCTTGCAACGACAAGAGCTGCGCGCGACAGCTCTTGATCTCCTTAACCAACAGCTTTTTGGTCGCCTTCCATTCTCGTTCATTCTCCGTCAGTCGTTCGCGCTCAAACTGCAACATGTCGCTGAGAACCGTAATTTTCTTTGTATTTTGCGCCTTGACACGCGCCAGCTCTTCCACGACCGACTTGCGTTCTTCCGTAAGCGTCCGAATATCTCGCTCCAGCTCTTGCACACGGCCGTCCAGAAAGGCAATGACTTCTTGATCACTGGCAATCTGCTGAGTCAACTTGCTATCGTCCTCTTGTCTTTTTCGCAGCGACGTTTCGACTTCCTGCACTTTGTTCACCAGAAACTCCTTGAGCGCCGCCGTGCCATCCAGCCGTCCCTCGAGTTCCTCTTTTTCCTTTGTGAGCTGAGCAACGTCCTTTTCTCGCTTGTGAAGATTCTCCTTCATCGAAATGATTGCTCCCAATTCCTTGTCAGTGAGTTTGGAAGCCATGGAATCTGCCATGGCCGCGCTCAGTGGCTGCGAGGTAGTGCTGGGAGTCGATGTCGGCTTGCTTCTCGGTGCGCGGGCGCCGCGTGCTTGTAGCAACGAGAAGATGCCACCGTTTGGTCGTTGTGAAGCCTTCCCTGTCGCGGGAGACTCTGCTGTCGTCGATGCCGCAGGCGCAATGCTTGACCCCGCCGTCGACTGGGTTATAGCGGGAGGTTTTGTTTCTGTGCCCGCCGAGAAGGCAGTGGAAGGGGTGACCGTCTGCGTCGGTTGCGACTTTGCTGCCGCAGCTGACTCCGATATCACCGCTTCTTGCTCCTCCTCAGGCCCCTCCATGCCTTCACTGAATCCAAACAGTGCGTCCACTCGCGAGAACATGGAAATATTCACTTGAGCGGCACTCAGAATCTCGAGTGCGTCCAAGAAGCCAAAAATGTGAGTCAATGCCGTCATGTCGATTGTGTCTAATGTCGGTGCAGGTTCTTCCTGTATCAAAGCAACAACGGCGTCGCTTTCATCTGGGTCCATCGTCACTGGTTCTTCGGGGACAGCGGGTGCATCGATACTAGTAGTTGTCGTCTCAGTCGGAGCAACATTGTCGGCTGGCACCTCTACCTTGTCCGAAGAGGCATCGTGCGTCTCTTGGCTCAACACCGATGATGGATCCTCCATCACTGACTTCATCACTGTCTCACTCTTCGCTACATCGCCTTCTTCCTCTTCTCGCACAACAGCCGCCACGCCCGCCTCCTCCATCAATCGAATCCGTTCTTCTGCTTGTATAAGTTTCGCCAGCGTCTCATCATGTTCCACACTGAGATGTTGCTGACGCTCTTTCATTTGATTGAATTCCCCCAAGTCACGAGACAAATTCCAAAGTTCCTCTATGAGTGCATCTGCCAAGAGCGATGTTTGCACGTGTCGCTGACCCTCCACCGCCCGACGTTCCTCCAGGGCGAGTTTTGTGTCATGCAGGTGACGTTGGAGTGCATGCCGTTCCGAAACAGTCTCAAGATCACGATGCAGCGCAGCGGACAACTCGATATCGACCAGCATATCCGACAGAACCTCCTCTACCGAACTTCGAACCTGCAAGTCGTGAAGTGTGGATTGGAGAAGCATCATGGATGCTCCTGCGGCTGTGGACGCCGCATGACTTGAATTCTTCTGCATAAGGAGGATTCGATTTCCTCTTGGGGGATCATTCACGGCTACTAGCTAGTCTGTGCGTTGAGTCACTTTGAATCGTCTCGGGAAGAATCAAAACGTTCATGACCTGCCGATATTATGCCGGCGTCATATATACTGGGGATGGCTCAAGTCGTGTGCAAGGATGAATTGAATTCGCCGAGAGTGAGTGAGTCGAGATGAGAGGCGGTCATCGTCAATCGGCGGCGCCATCTCCCGCCCACGCGACTCCTCCAGCACAGACACGTTTCAATCTCTCGCTCGGTCATTCACTTACGCAAACTACATAGCCACACTAACTCGTAGAGTCATTAGCCTTTAATTAGTTATGGAAGTCTGCCTATACATTTAAACGGTAAGACGCCGTGCAAATCTACGAAAGTTACGTCATGTCAAAGTCATTGACGACGCCAGTCGGCATCTTCACCGGATCTCGCTCGTCGTCGTCGTCGTTCCTTCCTCGCCTGCCGCCATGTGCTGCTGCAGTCTCCCTTGGACTGTCTTTCACTTGTGGTAGGAGATGACTTTCACGATGCTTCGTTCCTTGTGGAGAAGAAGCCTCGTCACTCTGCTGGCCGCGTGTCTTTTGGTCTTGGCGTCGCCATTGGAATCCAACACGGATACACGAGATTTTTTGTATGCCTCCCGCACGGGACCCGTGGTGGAGTACCAAACGGGAGTAGACTTTTGGAAGTCCACGGCGCCGCGTGTTGTGGAATTTTACAGTCCGACGTGTGGGTGAGTGTGGAAGGAAGGAACGCGTGATTCGTTGCGGTGTGTGTGGCCTCGACGGTGTCATTGGGAGAGAGCATACTATCGTGTCTCTCAACGATCTCTCTCTCTCTTTCATTTCTCTTATTCTCACCAGTGCGTGTATTGCATATGCACCAAAGTTCGTTCAGTTGGCCAAGGACGTGACGCAGGAACACCCCGAGGTCGAGTTTTATGCCGTATCCTGCAATGTCCATCGCGATCTGTGTCAAGACTACGACGTGCGAGGCTATCCCAGTGTAAATGTCTTTCGCGCCAATAGTAAAGATAAAAAGTACCTGAAGCACTCGCAATTGGGAAAGAAGATGTTGATGGAGGAACTGGGGTTGGACAAGGCAGCAGTCGGGGAAGAATCATCGCGTAAGCTGACGGGGGAAGAAGGTGTGGAGGAGGAGGAGGAGGAGGAAGAAGAAGAAGAGGAGAGTGAAGGAGAGGATGAGGAAAGTAATGTTGAGGATGAGGAAAGTGATGTTGAGGAAGATGATCTTAGCGACGAGACGAGTGAAGAAAAGTCGGGTGAATTGGAAACGCAAGACGGCGAAAGTGGCGAGGAAGATCAACCCGTATCCACGGAGGCTGAGCAAGAAGGGAACCCCATCAAGGGGACATACGATAAGATGATTGCCAACACAGTGGAAACATTGGATATCGCTATGCCGCCCTTGGTTGTCGATACAGGGGCGGACGAGGAAGACGAAC
>OLMU01000006.1:0-17496 GCA_900291995.1 Licmophora abbreviata | reverse complement strand
CCATGGGCTTGGATGCCTCCAGTCGTGTGCCAGACGAAGGGATCCTCATAGATGTAATGCCTATCTTGTCTAGCTGAATACATCCGTTCGTCCAGCACTCTTCTAGGTCACGAGTCTCCAACTCCATCGCCGAGGGAGCACCGATGCGTACTTTTGGTAATAACGACCGTCTCTCGCGATGAAAATGAACTGACGACTGGGCTGGAATGGTCACAGCTGTCTGTAGACAGCCATCTTGAGCCACAACTAGCTTCCGCTGAAGAAGGTTAACGATCTGATAACGAGGGAAAAGAGTGATGAGCTTCGTCCGAGCGAAGGCTGCAGGACAAACAGTAACGCTGATTGCCAGGTCAAATCGGCGTGGGCCACCAGATTCGTCCACAAAGAAAACTGTTTTGGGTATGACGTTTGAAATATCCAACGGTGCCACCCATTTGGAGCGAATCTCGCCTTGCTTCGTGCCGCCGCCTCTCTCTACGGACAAAGCAATTTTCTCTCTTTTCGAGAAGAACAGAGACATTCCATTCATCCCTAACGACCACTGGTGCCCGGGAGTCTTCAGCTCGTTCTGTATGTCAGGATCGTTTGCTTCCTCAGACAAAAGGTGAGACCGACGGGATGTGTCGCCGTCTGGTATTGTGCCGAGAAGGTCGACAAAGCCGTCACAAAATCGACATCCAAAGCCAGTCTTGTCCAATATCCAATACTGGGCATAGACTCTGACCGTTGGACTGTGGCCTGCTTCAACGCTTAGTATCAGCACTAGAGGATCACCAGCTTTGCCAATACGTTCGAATCGTACTGAGGTCTTGAACTCTTCGGCGTAATCGCCATCTCCCTGATTGGAATGCAAGTAATACTCGTCCTCCGAGTCCAATGGTTGCCAGGTACCGGAGTTTGCTGACCTATTCAGAACTCTCTGCCATGGAGACCACTGGTAGCCAGGGACTCGAAGCGAAAGGTGGGGCTTTGATGCGGGGTCGACACTAGTGCATCTCCCCTCGTCTCCTGTGGATATCGTCATGGTCTCCATGGCGATTACCTTCTTTCCTTTGTTGCCAAGTACGCGCCGTTCGTTCCCCGCGGTCCTTGACTTTCGGGTGAACGTGACTTCCCCAACTTCGCACTGAATCTGACACGGCAATAGATTGACAATCCGCATGACAGGTTCCACGAAGATATCCGTTACGCCCTTGACGCATTTCACGTGAATAAGAAAGTGCATGTCCCCTAGAGAAGACTCCGTAGGTGATGTCTCAGACTTAAAATTCTTCATGTTGATAGTGGCCCGCAGGTGAAAAGATGACGTGTAGCTCGTTGGTAGAATCATCAAGCTTCGCGTGACGGCATAGTCACTTATCGATTCACTTTCACGATCTGGACGGAGTGCTTTTCCTACACGCAGGTACGCAGCCGAGGCCATCGGGACGGGTACGTTGAGTTCCTCGTCGGCATGCCCGCAGCCAACAAAAAACTCTGCCTCCCATGAAGGTGTGGAAACGAAGAATGCAAGAGGCCATGCTGTGCAATTGCGTATGGTCAGAGGACTTCTCACAACGACGGAGAGACTGGCATTGTTGCGACGTGTTTCCCAAACAATGGACATCTGGCGAAAAGGGTCGTCAAATTGGGGAGGGCGTACAACCCGTGTTCTTGTCCACCGTCTCCGTCGGCAGGAGTCGCCGCGCTTATAAAATCGCCTTGCTCGGCTGAAGGTTTCAAAATCTGCTTCATATTCCCAACCGTCCGCGTCAGTTGATTCGCCAAACGAGCCGCTTAGGTCGACAGTCCAGTTGTTGAGCCAAATCCAATTGCTATCAGGAAGCACCACTCTCTCTCGTGCCATCCGAAGTATGCACGTCATATCCGTCCACTCAGGCGAGTCGTTTTTCAAGTATGGCCTTACCCAGTTACTTCGAAGGGTGGACGTAGAAGTTAGTGCGCTTGGCTCGGGAGTCGAAACTTCGGGCGATGCAGAATCCTCGGCCATATCTGAGCTGTCTACAGATGTCAGATTTTCGTGGCAGTGGCCCTCGAAGCGCGATGTTTCCGCTGTGGTCTGGTCTTCGGGAGACCAGATTCGAGAGGAGAGAATATCCTTGCCCTTCTCTAAGTTAAAAACGTCTCCGACACTCGATCGGAGTCTCTGGTTTTCCATGCACCACTCTACGACGGGCTCTGCGTTATAGTAGGCTAGATCAGAACCGCCGATAGCAGTGACGTCGCTTAAGGTGGACTCTGGAGTATATCGGCCCGACGTCTGCCGACGTGCCGCGTTGTTCAAGTCCACCGAGGCTAGCCCCACGGGCTGGAGCCGATGCAGAGATATCGATTCTTCTCGAGCGCTTGAGATTGGCAAGCTGCTTAAAAGTTCCCGGTCCCCGCCCAGTTGGCTTACCGACGAAGGCGCTAGACCAAGCGAGAGCCGGGGGACATCTCCAAGCGTCAGCTCGGAAAGCTTCCACGTCGCTGTAACCCCCACTACATGATCCAAGAAAAGTTCCCCATCCGCTTCAACAATCGTGCCTCGAGGTAGGGCACTCGACAAACACGTCGAGACAGCAGTGTCGCCTGGGGAGAGGCAGATGTCAATTCCGCTGCGGTTCATAATTGTAACGGGACAGGAGTCGACAGATCTAGTCATCGATGCTTTCGCCGACGCTCTCTCCGAATGAACTAGATTCTTTCCTGCTGAGGAAGACCCATCAATCCGTAACGAGTCGAAGTCTAGCGCTGCGATGTCCTTGAGTAGAGAGCTTGTTAGATTGATTTGTAGGGCATCGACCGTCGACAGCCTCAGAATCTGTCGATATCAAGACAAGCGCGGTGAGCGTCATCGCTGATTTTGACTGAAAGCAGACGGGTTGAGCACTCACCAACTCGTTAGGCATTTGGTCAACCCCTAGCGATACTCTCAGTGGCTCGACAGCGTATTCCCAGTCGCCAACGTCGTCGTTGAAACAATTCGTCATCAATACCGCATTAAACTCCCCAGAGAGAGCGGACATGCAGCCTGAGAGATGTCCCTTGTAGTGCTTCACGTTAAGATCAAAAAATGGCCGCGAGCCAGAACTTGCTTGTTCAGGACGCAAAAGCACCAGAGAGAGCGTCTGCAATTCTACCTGTATACTGGTCGCTATGCCAGTTCCCTTATTCTGGTATCGGACAAGCGAAAAGCGGGATGGGTGGCCGGAATTCACTTGTTTCCCCCCCTGGTTGGGATCGTGTTTCTGTCCGCTGCTAGCCCCAAACGACCGTAGTCGCTCGAACATGCTTCGAGAAACGCGGGTCAGAACCGACACGTCGTGTGGAGTGAAGCACGCGCGTGCAGAGTCGCAATCAAAAGAGATATCTTGGGACACAACGCATCCCTGGTTCTCCGTCGCATAGACGATACGAAATTCTGCGGCGCTTGGTGCCAAAACAGGAGAAACCTCTGAGGGGTCCGCTCTCTCAAATTCGTTGCTGACAGAAGTGGACAAGTTATCGAGGCTAACGTGCAATGTCTTCATGCCGGATGCACCAGGATTTTCCAAACTTTGGAACATTATAAGCGTCTTCGAAAGCAACTGAACAACTTCACTTGAATGAGTGATGGGGCGCGAAGGCGGATTCGAGGGGGTCCACTGCCTGCCAGCAAGAATGGTGCTGTCCGCTAGCGTAACCCTGAAGAGAAGACTGGACTCAGATACCGCCCCGCTTTCCAACTGGCTTGACACTTCTGTTCCCGCCATGGACGTCGCCGGGGAGATTGATCTTTGTTGTTGTTCATCGTCCAACCGTTCGCCTGCGTACACTGGAAAAGAAGAGAATGCCGAGTTAGCACACGAAGATTTCAGATTGCACGGTGCCTAGTTCTGCGTGGAATTCGATTACCTTTCCGTCGAGCTCTCCTGCCCTGCTCGTGAACTTTGCGCTCCATTTCTTTCGTCGTCAATTGAACGAGCTCAATAACTCTGTGCAATGCTTTTGCGCAATCCTTCAGTGAAACTGGAGTTATGCAGATGGCAACAGATTCAACATCAATTTCCATCTCGTCTACGTGCTGATAGCCGTCGTGAAGGAATTTGGCTGTCAAAATAGGCGGACCTTTCCTAGTAGGTGCTGAAGGTGCTCCTCTCGTCTCGGTTGAAGCCCCAACATGGCCCCGTACCAGAATCGGAAAATGGTTCCCATCTGACCAAAAAGACGATCGACTTGCGGGCCCAAACGGGGACTCCCTTATCTGCAAAACTGACACGTCTGCTACTCGAACGTCGGTCTGTGTCTTGTGAAGGAATTTCCCTCGATTGACTTGAACATCGAAGACCTCTACCACATACGTCCGCTTTCGAGGTGATGTCGCAATGGTCTCCTGGGAAATATATGAGTTAACGCTTTGGTCGTCCGGGGTAAGGGTTTGTGCTGGTGTTTTCGAATGTCCCTCCAAGGCCACTTCGAACTTCTCAATCGCGATCGGGATCAGATGAGGGGTGGCTCCAGACGAATCAAGCGGTCTCGTCCCAGGAAGTTCGCCGCGTGCATGCCTTGTCTTCTCTCTCGACACGGTGGAAGACATGCTCGGTTTCCCGACGAGATTTTCTTCGGTCGCCCCAGCTGCGACCCTCCGCTTTGCGTGAATGAGGCCACTGGCATACCACTGTCCAATCGCTCGAGCAAGTATCTCAGCGTCGACGAGGTTAAGGCGTATTGGGCTGACCTCGACCACTGTCTGAGAGAGGACGAGTCCTCTCTCTATTTCTCTTGCTTTCGAGAAAAGGTCAACTTTCTCGGAACTGACGTCATCTAGACCGGACAAACCAATGTCACAGCAAACATGGAAAGGTCGCACAACACGAAGTTCCTCTTTCTCGCCCGCCAAGTCAAGACGCCCTCTCTGGCGCACAAACACAACTTGGATGTCGCGGGTGATGCAACTCCATTTCGAGTGGGCCTCTTCTTCCCTTTTCTGGCAAGCAACTCTAAGTCGCCCTGCGTCGAGGTATACAGCTCCATCGCTGCTGTCCAGCGATATTGGAACCCATAGTTTCGGTGCTGCCACGTTCATATCGATCTGCACAATAGTCGGCGTGTGAAGAGCCATCTGCGCTCTTCGGGCGAGAGGAGTTGCCACACTCCGTAGTTGTCGCGTTACGTCGGTATTCAGCTCTGTAGCTGAGCTTGAAAAAACTTCGGAAAGAGAGTCAATGGAAGGTTTGTTCCAGACCAATGTCGCCGGCAGCGCAGATATCCCAAGCTTAAGCGACTGAACATCCTTTGAGTACGAGATCCTGCACACTACTCCTTCGGAAAGAGTTTCTGCAGATGGGGCGTTGTCGTCATTCGCTTCTGCAAAAGATGCCTGCCCAAAATGTGTCTCTTCGACAGTCAATATTTTACCGTCTGCGAAGAACGAAGGTGACGATGGCGAGAGTACACTGCGGAGGTCAACCACATCACATTGTCTGATGTTCAACACAAAGTCTCGCCTGCTGGGTCCAAAGGTATGCACTCTTCCACTTGTCCTGGCCTCGAGACGCAGAAAAGGCATTTTGTCCGTGCGGTCGATGAGATCAATCACAATCCTAATATCATTGATTTGGAATGTGTTGAACCACTTCTTTTTTCCTAGTCGTGTCTTCATCACCTCGAGCAAATTCCCCTCTTTCGCTGACTCTGGAAAATCGTCTTTTTTGTCCAATGAAACTGAAAGCATCTGTGACGCCACTTCGCTTTCGGTCAATTTTGAGGAAGTGTTTCTGGTGCTTCCGATACTGCCACTGAGAGCCCTGCGAATCCGTTTGAAGCTCGTTTTTCTTCGAGCTTTCGGAGGCGCCATCCCCGCCATATCGGCGACATTCAACGCGGGCTCGCTCTTTCTATGTGATGCCATATTCGATTTCGCGTCCACCCATCTTTGATCGTCGTGAGCTGCTCGACATGCCAGCAAATGAAACGCCAAGAGTGTTTCAATCGGGAGTAGATCTTCGAGACCAAGAAGCTCTTGGCTCTCTTTCTCTGTTAGTCCAGCGTGGAATCCTCTCCCATCCGAAGAAAGCAGAATTTTCTTTCTTACTAGCGCTAGGTATCGCGTTCGACTTCGTGATATCTGCTTGACATCGGCCCATGGACGAGATGTTGGCCGAGTCATCACACAGCCGATTGCGTACTTCCACCACGCAACGGGATCTTGAAGTGGCCGCTTGGCAGGGCGTTGGTGTACCATTGTATCAAAACGCTGCTGCGACTGCATGGCGCCACGCAATTTCCTATATTGGAGGTACTGGTGGGGAGCCAGCGTCATTTCCAACTTGAGAGGCAAGATCTCTGCAAACAGAGTCATCGGACCAGGTCTATCGCGTTCGCTCAGGATTCCGTGCATTGTGAACGAGAACGATTCCAGACAGTAGCTGTGCAAGAGTGGTCTCGCCTCCTGTCGCTCAATTGGTGGCCTTTTCATGGGGGAGCTAAGACGAGTGTACAGGGACAGCCATGAGCGCAGTCAACTAGACCTATATCGCGGACCAACCACTAAAAGACGTACCTCGTTTCATTTGCCATGAGTGATCGACTGATCGCCTCGCCAGGGTCCTGGCTGAGAGCCAGCGCTTCCATGGCTGCAGATATTCTTGACTGAAGCTTATTGGCAGATAGACGATGTTCGGACTGAAGAACGGGCGTTTCTGACACTAGCAGTGGTGGGTCTTGGTCCCAATATATCGAAACGTCGTTGAACTTACCAATTCGACGCAGGCGCCCCATCTTCCCGGACATACTGTCCGACCCTCTTTTTCCTGATCCGTCAGATAGCTCAGAGCTGTTCTCATCGGCAGGCTTGCTGCTTCCCACCTCCCAGTTCTCGTCAGCGCTCCGAATAACGAGACCTTTCATTGTTAACCCGAATGAGAAGGCCCGCTGCTCTGCCGCCATGCGATACGCTTTACTTTTGGCTCGATCACCCCACATTTCAGCGCTCTCTTCAAATGTCTGACCAAATTCTAAGCCATTCTTGGAAACCTCACATCGAACATGAATGTCGTACAGACTAGCCTCGATATTGCCAAGCATCTTCTGTCTCATGCGGGTCGTCCAGTTCTGTTGTACAATTGGTATTCGAAATGCTGCCGGCAACTTATCAAGTTTCGCGTTTTCGTCCGGATCACTGTAGAAAGAGTCGCTGTAGAAGCTTTCGTCATTCCAGTCGGATGCCTCATCGTCGCCAGTCGTCCCGTCTGTCTCAAACGTGTCACTGTCAAAGTCTCCTTTCTTCAGTTTGCTTCTCCTCTTTCGCAATTCACGACCAGCCACCTTCGCGGCACGCTTAACACGCCGAGACGGTGGTCCTTCCCCTGGTATCCTTCCCGAAAAATAGTTTCTTTCGAACCTGGCGAGGGCCGATCGCTTGGCTCTCGTTCTCAACGTACACCTCGGATCGACCGGGGACCCCGCCCCGTACAGTTTGTTCGCCGTCGAGGGCAATAGGGGAACACAAACCAAGTGGAGACCATGTATTTCGAAGCGAGTGGGCTCCTTCTCGAGATTTTTCAGCGGCACAGCCACTTTCAATGATCGGGCCCAGCAGGATAAAACGCCAAAGCCCGACAGCCCCATGGCTCCGAGCACATGACTCCCGATGAGTTCACCATCCAACTGGACATTCTCAAGCTTCATTTTCCCCCTCAGGGCCGCAATCTTTAAATTATCTTTCGAGATGTTGAGAATGTACTCGCCAATGACGTCCTCAAGGACTGTGAGGGGGAAGACAAACAATAGTGAGCGAGCGACATCAGAGACAAGAGCGAGCCCAAAACAGCCTAGCAATGGTCAGAGCGGGAGAAGCAATGCAGTTCACCCGCTCCAGGCCTCAAGATGACACTATTCTAGCAGCATTATCGAGGCTTCCTATCACTTCGAGCATGTTTCTTTCCTCCCAGCGGTCCGTCACGCCTTACGTCCCCCGATGCTCACGCCAGGAAAGCAGCGCCTAGTGGCACAAAGATTCCCTCCTCGCGTCCATTCATTGTGAAAATAACTAGGCCGCAACTTAGCAAGCTAGAAATCAGACGATTTCAATCCTGGGGTATCCTCGCGCTGACTAAAAACTAACGAAAGTCTCAACGTACCGGAGATAATCAGCTGTTTCACCATGATTCTATAGTCGTTCTCGATTCAAGAACTTGCTTTTCCCTTGCATGGCAACTGCTGAATTGAAGGGAGCAAAGAGAGGACAATGGCTTGATCGCTTTTCTGCCATGGAGGGGACTTCCCACGCCGAAATAATGACAACACGCCTTGCGAGCGGCGGGACGAGTGTCGCCGAAGTTACGAGCATATGTACTCGTATCATACTCGTAGTTGGAAGTGACGCGCACTGTGAGATATGCGCGCGGTGTTTCCCATGAAGAGCTAGTCTCACTTACGAGTATAGAAGTCCTAACGGTACCGGTAGCGAGCAAATAACTTCGAAGACGATGATGGTACCATGCTCCCAAAGCACACTACATCTATGTCGACCATTGCAGCTGGGAACTACTCTGCTCGACAGTCGCCTAGTCAGCCTCACGTTGTCTGCGAGACGCCTTCTGACTCGAAGCCACCGGTAGGAAAAAGAAGCATCGAAGACACAATCACAATTAGCATTCTCTAACTCATTACATAGTAGTTAGGTTTGACATTCGCATTTCTTGCGCACAAATATTCCAAGCAGTATCGATCCAAAGAGCGATACTTGAATGGTATGATTCTCTCTAGAGCTCTAGAAATAGATTCACACGTCAATGAATGAGTGAGCTTCTCTTGGTGACGGCTGTCGCTTGCTCTCGCTCTTGCGTCCACTTGTCCGTTTGGTGGAGGCTCGAAGGGAGGAAGTTGGTTCAGCTGGCTTCGATGTCTCTGGCTTGACGCTTGGTTTCACTGAAGGCGCTTTCTCGGTTACTTGACGTGTTGTTCCCCACGAAAGGTCGTCCATGTGCCAGAACGAGTAGAGAGGCAGGATGAAGTAGAAGACGGGGATACCGAGAAGGATATAGATCAAGAACCAGAAGATGTAGTCGATGCGGGACCTAACCAAGAAAATGACAACTTGCGTCCCAAGAAGAATTCCGTACAGAGTGAGCGTCATGAGGCTGAACGACTCGCCTTCCACTGCTGCCGCGTAGATAAACACACCCGCGTAAACGACAGACGCAGGAAGAATCATTGTCGAGATCATGTCCACCACTACGATAGCGTTCATGGAAATGCAACAAATACCGCACATGGTGTTAACCTTCAAGAGCTCCCACATGTTGTGGAACGTAGAGTTGACCCAGCGGCGACGCTGACTGAGCAACACCCGAAACTCATTTGGGACAATGGTCCAACAAGAAGCAACCGGAACGTAGTTCAGGCGAAAGTCGGAGAAGTATCGAAGAAGCAACGTTGTCAGCATACGATCCTCCCCAAGATGATACAAGTTCTTTTCGTGCAATGAATCAATATCGTTCCGCGCATACTCTTGGAAGACATTGTCAGCGGCAACCTGTGGCAGGAGAAGTAGTATCCCGTGAGTGCGTGAAGAGAAGACGAGGAAAGTTCAATTGATGTCGTAGGTAAAGACTCACCAGTGGGCGCCAATCGTCATCAAACATTCGGTACATAGTAAAGCAGCCTGGGAGACAGGTCACGCAACCAAAGACGCTCTCGAATGCCTTCTTGAGCATGTGACTCGCGAAGTACTCATAGACTTGGATCATGGTGACCCAGGACTGAGTCTTGTTGTCAACTTTCGTTTCTCCACAGCACGCAAGAACCTTCTTGTTCTTGTCCATACTGTGCACCATGTAGCCAATGCTGTTTTCACTGACACGTGTGTCTGCGTCAATGGCCAAAAGGTACTCGAGCTCGATGGCAGGTATCTGCAAGTCGTTCAGGGCTTGGCAGATGGCGTCGTCCAGTTCGTTCAGACGGCGATCGTGGTGGACTCGGTTGAACAAGCCCAACGTGATGAGCTGAGAGTCGCGCTTGCCTCGGTTACCAGGCTTGGCAGAATTTTTTTCTTCTGGAAGACCACGCTTCACAATAACAATGTACTTGAGGGATCGCCCATTGTTTTCATAGGTGCCGTGGTAAACACTCGCCCGATTCTCGGCCTGAGCACCGATGCTCTTGTACGAGTACGCCTTGTCACGCTTGCTTACTTCGAACCCCAAGAGATTAGCAAGAGTTCGAGGCGTATTGGTCCATTCGCCTCGACCGGTAATGATGCCATCAGCGACAACCACGAGAACCTTATTGTCGTCGGGATACTTGGTGTTGAGAATACTCTTGATAGTCTTGCGAAGCTCTTGGTCCCCTTCGTTGTAGCACGGGACCATGACCATGACTCCTGCCTGTTGTTCTTCCTCTGAAAACGGATTCTTCTTGCGCGCCATGCGGAGGCAGAGAGAGTGAACTCCAATGATCATGGAACAGATGCACTGCAGTAGCAACAATCCAGCGACAAAGAAGAGAAGGCCGTACATGGTGTACTGTAGACCGGTGCAAGCGGGATCAAGATACTCTTCGAACTCGGACAATGGTGTTTGATCACCACACACATATAGAGGGACTAGCCCAAAGATGACCAAGAACAGTATATTGGAGAGGAACATGATCTCGAAAATGGTGACCTTCTCGCGCCACGCCTGCTTGGCCTCGGCACCGTCCTTGCATATACAAGAGTCGAGGATAAGGAAAGTAGCGAACCGCGTGAAAGGCTTCCAGAAACGAGCTGGACATGAGTCATCTGGAACACGCTTGGGTTCCGGCAGCGAAGGATTGTACCGCTTTGCCTTGACACTGGGTGACTTTTTGAGGTGCTTTTCCTTTGCTCGATGCCGACGCGTCTGTTTCTTCTTGCTACGGGAAGCCTCGAGGTCACGTGCACGGTGCGACCGGGAAGACTGGCGACGCTGGCGACGAGGTGGTGGCGGCGGCGAGGGGAGGCTACCCGGGGTGCTGTCGTCGCAGACTTCCACCATGACTGAGCTTGCACCTCCGAAGCGACTCGCGTCCGTTCCGTCTTCGTACACGTGGGTGTGAGGTTCGCCATACACATGAAATTCAACTTGAGGTTCGTCGTAGTGTACTACTTCGGGGTCTGCGTACGTGTGAAAGCGAGCTTCATCTTCGCCGTACACGTGCTCATGGACTGGCTGTTCGTCGTCGAACGCATATCCGGGGAAATTGATGCTCTCACGTTCTCCGTATACGTTGAAGGCATCATCAGAGCTCCGAGATCCATACGCGGTAGAGACAGTCTCGGCCATGGTTGTATGAAAGCTTGAATGCCGAGAACCACAAACACGTAGGGCGAAGCAGACGTTTTCGGAGAGCGTACTTTTCTCGGAGTGGCAACAAACGGCATGAATTGTGAGAGGTTGCAATGGGCAACAACAACGACACACGACTTGCTTGCTTCCCATGCGTGTTCGCAAAATTTGCCGCGAGTCTACTCCGTCTTTGTCACACACTAAATGCATCGCAAATGAGTCTTGGAAGGAAATGCATAAATTCATTGTTGAAGATATATATTTCACATAAATACTTAAAAAGTGTATTCGTGGAAAGCTCTACATATGACCGGCTCGCTTTTCAGTCCCACGTACAGCATTAGGCCTGGGACCTCACCTCCACAGTTCACTAGAGGGAGAAACCAATGACGATGCCACGTCGTCTGCCACTATCGATGTTGTATGATACCGTTAGGAGAACGAATTTGACTGCGAGCTACGGACAGGTGCATGCGGCTCGACGATGACCTGCGCCGTCCTTACAAAAACCTATCCCAGGAAACATAAGATGCAGCTCTCTCTAGTAGGAGTTGGTTGTATCTTCATCAGATTCGTCTGACCTGTCGTCAGGTCCATCCTTCGTGCGCCCCGGAACGCCTTGAGCTTCATCGTCAACCGTAACCTCTTTGTCGTTTGTCGCAGCATCGGTAACCGAAGTCGTAGTCGCGCGTTCCGACTCCTTGAATTCTCGAAACGTGTCCACAACCTCCTGGAAAGCCTTATCGGCGTCATAGAGACTGAGAAGTGCCCAGTGCTTGTCTTCCAGTGCCGACAAACGATCGCCAGCCAACCCTTTCGCAGCCTTGGCGCGTCGCAACACCCTAGACGCATCTTCTATTTCCTCTTGCATCTGCCGCAGTCTAGATCGAATTCTTCGCGGATCTCCATTGCTTGCTTGTAGACGCTTCTTTTGCAGTGCCACGTCCCTGTAGTGACAACACGAGAGAACGTTAGTCATTAGACGAAACGAATAATACATAGAGAAGTAGGGGATACTCACGCTTTCAGTACCACAAGGTCTTCCTTTGCATCGATGCAACGCTCCTCGCTGAGCTCAACGTTTCGGGTTGCTGATCGAATCTCTTCCAGGGCATCTAGGGTTGCCTTGGTTCGGGCATCGACCCCGACTTCACCAAGAGGTCCCCAAGCGGTGACTCCGCTTGGAGGAACTCTCTCAACGGCCATTGCCCTCTCTTCCCAACTTCGTTTTTGTTTCACAGGACTTGTCTCTTTTATATCTTCATCAGCGACAGTTTCTACATCCACAGCATCCAAAATGACAGGCTCAATGACTGGATCAGCATCTGTCACGTAAGGAGAACTGTATTCTGCATCGTCCTCATCGTCCATGTCGTATCGATATGCGTAGCCGGGGCGTCGTCGTCGTCGCTCGGTACTCCGTGGACGGGAAGACTTTGGCCCCAAGCCCATTTGTCGATTATAGGCAGCTGCGTTCATGTCCATCTCATCTCGATCTACCCCGAACATGGTGTCGAGCACTTCTGTGATCGACCAAGGGGACTTTCGCGCGTCCCTCTTACGTGGCTTCCTGTGCTCGCGCCTCCACAAGAGCTCGTCTTCAGCTTCATTCTCGTCATCGCTTCCAAACCAGCCTGATACCTCCTTAGCCACCCAGTCGCTCTCTAGATTACCGCGCTGTCGACGTCTGGGTCGCCTTCGTTCTTCGAATGCATTTTCCATGTCAACATCATCTCTGTCGTATGGATCATCCATTCTCCGAGTTCTGGATCGTGAGGGCGCCCGCCCTTCTTGATGTGAGTCGCGCGTGGGCCTTCCATCGTCTACCTCATCGTCTGGATACTGTCTTCGTTCATCAATACTCCCCAGCATGTCATCGTACCATGCATCGGCTCGAAATTGCTGTGGCGTCTCGTCTCTTGATCTACTGCGCCGCGACGGTCTATCGGTGGTGCTCTCTCCAAACAACTGAAGGCCGTTGAACTTTCCTTTTGTACCCCCAAACATGGTCTTATCTCCAACTGCCATATTTTCCTCAGCATCAAAGCCATACCAGAAGAGGCGCTCATAAATATCCATGATGCTTTCCGGAGACGACGGAGCTCCTGATCGAAAGGAAGTCCGACGCCGACGAGGTTGACGTGAGGACGACCGATCTCCAGCAGCAGGACGTCGAGACGAACGCTGCCTCTTAGGTCGCTGCGAAGGCAGCGGGTCAAAACCATCTTTGGGATTGGACCAGAAGTTCCCCACGTTCTGTTCATTGTCGGGTCGGTCTGATAGCTGCTCATAGTCCTCGTTCTGGTATGGGTGATCGTATCGTTCTTCTTCCTCATATTGCCGCCGGTACGCGGACGGGTTCTCTCGACGTTCCACTTCCTCATAGTCCAAGTCAGTATCTGCCTCGTCCTCATACTTCACATTTTGGAGTTCTCGTGCTTCCTGACTTTCCTCGTCGAAACGAGTCTCAAAGAAGGTTTCGTCTTCTTGGAGTTCGTAGTAATTGCGGTCCTCACGTTTCGAAGCCAGGCCGCGTGATTGACGCACTACTGGTACGGAGACTGTGCCCCTTACATCGGAACGAAAGGGAATCACAAACGACGCGGAACTATCCCACAGCCACCCAAAGGCCATCAGCAAGGCGGCAACAGATGATTTCATCATGGTGCTGCTGGTACAAAACCCGCAGTTTCAAGTTGTGAGACAGACGTACAAGCGCGGCTTGATGGGATGAAGCTGAGGGAATGACACGTGGAAGCGACATTTTGTGAAATCCAATCACGAGAGTCTTCACGCAGTCGCGCACGCATCATGTCAGTCACGACTGATGATGAGAGCTTTGAATTTCGAAATGACTCACAATGGCGCGCTGATTGCCGAAAATAGGTGTTCCGTCCGCCTCTCTCTCTCTCTCTGTTCTGGAAGGATGAATCTACGACGATGGACTGTTTCCTCGGCTGCTGCTATGTTCGTGGCGCTCATGATGCTGAGCGGATACTTCACCAGCGTGCGGTTGTTCGCCCTCACACCTGCCATGGTAGATTCCAACGGTGATCGTCTCAAGGCAGACGAGACGGTCCTATCCGTCGCACAAGTTGCGAAACAAGATCCCAGCGCTTCAGATGTGACCTCTCATTTGAGACGACAAGCGACCATGTCTGCTACTGTGAGTGCCAACGACAACAACGACATCGGTCAAGACGTCACACCGACAACGGCGCCGACCCCGGCGCCACCTATACTATCTCCCCCGGAAGAGAGTTTCGGGGCATGCCTCATGGTCAAAGATGACAATGAAGCACTGTATGAATGGATCGCATACCATTATACTATGCTACCCCTGCGACACTTGGTTATACTCAACGACAGTGGAAGTTCACAGGATCCCATGGACGTCATGCGACGGTGGAACTCCACCGACCTGAAGTATTGGATATGGCAACAACAAGAGGCTCCCATTGACACTCCTCACAAGGAGGAAGCTCATCACGAGCTTAAGGCGCGACAGAATGTCTTTGTTTCGCAGTGTACCAGGTTCATGATGTCCATGAATCGAACCTGGGTGACACATACGGATCCCGATGAGTACATCATGTTGAATCGAATCAACGACGAGGATGAAAGGCATCGCGTGGAAGAGAAAGCAACCATGGAGTCTGGGTCGTACCATCACACAAATGCTACTGTCGGAGATTTTGTTCGACTGCGACAGTCGATAGATTCGGTTCCCAGCGAAAACTATACTGCCATCGAGCTGCTGCGCAATGCACGCGAGAAGATTCCATCCTTACCACCCTGTGTTGTGATTCAACGCGTACGAGTTGGGGCACTGGAAACCAAAACATGTGATGATTCAACCATGGCAGAGGCAAAAGAGCTTGTGAAAGCGAACGGCATTGATTATGCACGAATGACATCTTTGCGATTCACACAGCGCCACGATTTGAATGACTTTCAGGTCAACACCTGGGGCAAAGCAGCAATTGACGTGTCACGCTTCAATGAAGAAATCCTTGACGGAGCTAAGAGCAACGTTCATCGCCCTTTCTCAATATGTCCGAAACCCAAGATCCCGTCGTACGAGGCTCTACTCTATGCGAACCACTACTCGGGCTCGTGGGAACGATTCAATGATAGAAATGATGCGCGACGGGAAGGAACCAGAGAGTCATTTGAATCTTCCTACTTTTTTGATAAAGGGTCGACTTGCGATTTCGGTCCGCATGAATGGTTCCCTCGGTTCGTTCGACATGTGGGCTCAGAACGCGCCAAGTTACTACTTGGCACAACAGACGAGTCGTCGTTTGGGAAGACTAGATGACACAATACTCGCTAACCGGCCTCAAATGTTTCTAGCTATACCATATTGCTACTCCCGATAGACTATCTCTCTTCCTCCCATTTTGTCTATCGCAATCTTAGCTTACCCACTTGTAGTCACAGTTGCAGCAGACAAAGATCAACGCCAAGGTGTCACTCCGAATGTCACTTGTATCTCCCTGAAAGAAAACTGCTTCGTTGTGTCCACAGTTGGCACAGCTGGCGTTATGAGATCGAGCCAATGTCGGATCATCACTCACAGCCGATGGAACTGAATTTAGAACGTTGCCGACTTCCTTTTTGAGCACATTGCGATAAATCATGGGCTGGTGCGAGGCTTCCGTGTAGCGACACAATCGACAGGCGTATCGGAGTGTTCTGGTGCTCTTGTCTTCCTGCGGATAGAGCATGGACGAGTCGTGCGGACAGAATTTCATCAAGAGAGTTTCTTCGGAATGGCCTTGGGCGTCGTCCTCCATGTCCAGAATGTCCTCTTCCTCCTCCAGCATCTCCTCTTGCTGCTGTTCATAAGCGTGTTGGTCTACCATGTTGGGATGACTGGATTTCTTATCAATTTATTTTCGGGTAAGGGGCAAGATCACTCGGTCTGATAGTCGAGGATTGAAAGGGAAAATCTGAACGGTGGAAGAGAACGCAAGGGTCGCCGATCGTATCGTCGCCACAACATATAAACGACCGTCGCCAGAGCCCAGAGAGCCTCTCGTCGTCTCGTGGTCTCGTCGCTCGTCTGTCTTCGCTTTTTGTGTTCACTTTTCGCGATCTGGCGTGCGTCCGTGATCGTCAACACGGGTGACACATCATCATCTTTGTTTTGGAAGCTCGAGAGCTCGCGCAGAAAAATTGGATCGCGACGACCATGACGCCGTGTGCTATTCCGTTCTACACCTTGGTAACACCCATGGCCGCCCCCGCCGTAACGAACGACCCACGCTTTCGAGCGGGTCGCACATTAATTCAGTCAGGAAGAGCCGAGGAAGGTGCGGTGGATATTTTCGCAACGCTCCTGGAAGAGACGTTGGCGCGACATGGAGATACGAGCATTGATGCTGCTGCGTGCTACTATGAGTATGGCAATAGCCTTTTTCGGAGTATGCAGGCTGCCGAAGAGGAAGGCGATGAGATAGCTAGTGAAACGAAGGATGCTGGTGAAAAAGCAGCAGATGCGGCACAGAAGAGAGCGACCCTGGCGCAGGGGAGCGAACAGCCGGCGACCGAAATGTCGGATGGCGATTTGAAGCCCGCGGCCGTAGAGAGGGAATCAGAGGAGGCAAAGGAGGAATCAAAGGTTTCCGTCACCGGTACAGACGGCGCAGATGATGACACGAAGTCTAACGGAGCAGCTGAGGATGAAAATGACAATGCTGAAGACGACGATGTCAGCCTGGCGTTGGAAATGATGGAATCGGCATGGTCTGTGTTGGATGCTCAAGTGCAGCAGGAGCGAGAGCAAGGCGCGCCTCTCAACCAGTGGTCAGTAGAGCAGCTACCCCGTTTTCTCTTGGGCATTGGGGATGTCTTGACCTTCCAAGCGAAATATCCTGATGCGGCCGATGCCTACTCTCGAGCGCTTCCCTATCGAGAAGAGCTCTTGAACATGCACGAGAAGGAAGATCTTTCTCTGGATCACTTGAAGCACAGAAGACAGCTGGCAGAAGTCAATGTTTTGATTGCAGAAGCATTGCTGGCCTGTACGGAGGGGAAAGACGTCGTCACTGGTGAAACTGGTGACTTGCTGGTGAAAGCATCTGAACGAGTCGACTACGCTCGGGGCTACTACGACAAGGCCCGGGACGAACTTCAAGAGACTGTCTTTCTCATGATGAAAGTCGCAGAGAAGAACATTGATGTAGACGCCGAGAAGCAGGATGTGTGCTTCTTGTCTACT
>OLMU01000004.1:0-14324 GCA_900291995.1 Licmophora abbreviata | reverse complement strand
TGCGATTGGTCCGTGCTGTCTTGTTGAATGCCGACATCCTGTTGTTGGACGAGCCGACGAATCATCTCGACACTTCCACCGTTACGTGGCTGGTGGATTACCTCAAGAGTTTGACGGATACAACTGTAATATGTGTTTCGCACGACACACCGTTCATGGAGGAAATCTGTACAGATATCATTCACTACGAGCAGCGAGAAGTGTGGGGTCCTCATCGCAAGTTGGTGCACTACAAGGGTAAAATGTCAGAATTTGTCAAGCGTCAGCCTCAAGCCAAGCACTATTTTGAACTGGCCACAACTGACGGGTTAAAGTTCACGTTTCCGGATCCTGGCCGCTTGGAAGGCGTCAAGACATCGACGCAGAAGTTCTTGGAAATGGAAAATGTGGAGTTTTGCTACCCTGGCGCCTCTACCAGTACCTTGGCGGGAGTGGCCCTCAAGCTGACTCTCTCATCTCGTATTGCAATCCTCGGTGCCAACGGAGCGGGGAAAACGACACTCGTGAAGATGATTGTGGGTGAAACGCAGCCCAGCAATCTTGGCGTGGCGAAGTTCTACTCGCACCCGAACCTTCGCGTCGCGTACGTCGCTCAGCATGCTTTTTATCACGTCGAAGAGCACATTAACGATAGTCCCGTTTCTTACATCCAGTGGCGTTTCAAGGACGGGTGGGACAAGGAGAAGATCGATAGTCAGGGGTACCGTATCGATGAGGAAGAGCAAAAGGCTATCGATGATTTCCAGCTGGAAGGCATTTGGAGTCGTCGCATCCGTGCCGGTAAGCTCGAGTACGAAGTAAAGAAACGCAACGTTCGCGAGAAGGACAACCGATACTACACTCGAGAGGAACTTCTTGCACTGGGATTCGAAAAGCTTATCAAACAGACGGACGAAAAGATAGCCGCCAAAGACGCGGGGTTAGACTTGCGTCCCGTCACGACGACAGAGATTCAGAAGCATTTGGACGACTTTGGCTTAGCGCAGGAGTTTGGCACATACGGCAAGATTCGGGGCTTGAGTGGTGGACAGAAGGTTAAGCTGGTCCTAGCCGCGGCCATGTGGAACTGTCCGCATCTTCTCGTTTTAGATGAGCCTACCAACTACTTGGATCGTGAGGCGCTGGGCGCGCTTTCGGCCGCACTCAACCAGTGGGGTGGCGCTGTTTTGATGATTTCCCACAATAAGGAGTTCTACAGTAGCGTCTGTAAGGAAGAATGGGTGGTCGGCGACGGAAAAGTCATTATTCAGGGTGTGTCATCAGAACGGGCCATGAAAGCTGTCGCGAGGAAGAAGAAGTTCGAAAAAGAGCTCGAGACATCAGAGGTCATGGACAAGGCCGGCGGCAACGTCAATGCGAACGGCGACAAGTACAAGGACGCCACTACCAACTTCTGGGGGCAGACTGTCAGCAAGAAGGAAGCTCGGGGCTACGATAAGGCCAAGAAGAAGGGTGACGTGGCGCAGATGCGTAAGATCCTTCAGGTTCCCATGGGCAAAGTGATGCCCGGATACGAGGAACTTGGCGACGGCAAGGCAGATCCCAGCAAGTAGGGGGCTGATCCGACAGACTTAGACTAGCACGGTAATGACTTCAGTTGCAACAGATATATAAGCAATGTGGAGCTATTTCTGCACTATATCCACAATGGTCAAAGATCACCCCGAGTCAAGAGCATCCGAACTTCCCTCGCTGCGATCGTCGTCAGAAAGTAGCGGAGCACTGAGAAGTCTGTGGGCAAGAGGCCCTCCGACGAGAATAGACCCTCTTGTATTGTCTTCTTCCTTCTCGCGTTGTATCAGAAAGTGGGTGAGCGCCCCAAAGACGAAGACGGTGAACAAGATCGAACACGAAGTCATATTCTTCAGTTCAGCCTTGAACTCGCAGCCTTCCTTCCTCACAACATCGTAGATCGGAATATTCTCCACCAATGCAAATGAGACAGCTCCTCGAACTCCGGCCAGAAATATAATCTGTTGAGTCTTTTGATCCAGATAGACATGCGCAGTCGAGCCCTGGGATGTAGCATCGTCGTTGTCGTCAGCGTATTCGAGCGTTCGTACGCTCGAACAGCATCGCGACAACCAGCCTTGCACGTCGAGCCACATGAAAAAGTTTATGAGTGCCCCAAGCACCACTACAATTAATCCTCGACTAATCAAACATCCAAAAACTGCGATGGAGTTCAGTCGAACATCCCAAACATTCTTGTCGTTGAAGAGAAACAGTCCAAGATAGGCGAAAATTGCCATTTCAAAGACCGATGAAATCACCTCCGCAACAAAGCCAACATGCTGGCGTGATCTGTTCGACAGATGTCCTTGCCCGCGAAAGGCTTTGACGAGGTCCTTCGTTAATCGGATGGGATTGCATCGAAATGCCGAAGCCCCGATGGTTCTATTTCGAAATTCCATGTAGTCCATCCACTGCTCTTCCTCCGATTGACCGCCACCGAGGACGAAGTAATCAAGGAAGAAGCCCATCGTCATGATGGCCATGATGCCAGACAAGTCAAGACCGTCACTTATGTAATAAGGAATCAACGCCCAGCAAAAGAAGATGGCGACCTCCACCACTGCCGCATGCTTACGCCGGAGTGTCCAAAAGTACAAAGTACACACCATTCCACTCAGAATTCCGATGCCGATAGACCCAAGGGTCATCTGGAAGAACTTAAGCAGCGATTCGTGTAAAGTATGCCGATCAATGACAGCACCATCCTTTAAGTGGCCCACTAAGGTGTCAAATAAAACGATTGCCACGCCGTCGTTCAAGAGGCTCTCCCCGAAAATGAGAGTGTACAGAGTATCTGTCTGGCTTACTCCGACCCCCGACAGGATTGCCAACGTCGCTACGGGGTCAATTGATGAGATCAGGGAGCCAAACAAGAGAGAATCGAGCATGGGTAGAGTAGTACCACTTCCGAGCGAAGACAGTGCGTGCGTCATGGAGCCGACTAAAATGGAGCTGAGAAAGGTTCCGAGTACGGCAAACGTTAATATCGGAAACAAATCTCGCCGGAAGGCCCGCTTGTCGATGGTAAGCGCAGACTGAAACACAATGGGGGGAAGAAGAATTCGTAGGAAAAGGTTGTTATTGAAAAAGGATAGGTTCTCGTCGATCACTGCACCAAGGAAACAGAAGGTAGACGAGACAATATCAGTCATGTTAGTGAGGTATTTGACGAGCAGGACAGTCGATTTCTCGTCACGTACACTCGGGGCTGATGATTTTTAGTGTTCCACCGACAACTGCACCAACTATGATACATGCTCCGGCATCAGGGATCCATTCCAGCTTGAAGGTTCTCAGCAGCGACTTGACAAGTCCACACAACACTAGCACCGATACAATTCCCAGCAGATGAAAGGACGCCAGCTCTGGTTCATGGCAGTGGAGCGAGTAGTATTCATAGATGGACGAGCAGCACTCCCAGTTTTCATAGAAGTCATCAATCAACACATCGTCATCCGTCACGTTGCCATCAGGGTGCCAGTGTCGTCGTTTCATCAGTTTCGCGACAGTCTTGTCGTCTGCGCAGTCCGCCGCCTGGTAGGCATGAAGCATGCCGTCGCATTCGTCCCGTGCATCCGTCGTGCCATTCAAAAAATTCATGAGGTACTCCTTACAGACATCGTCGCGAGTGGCGTCGTCCGTAATGGGGTTCGGCTCGCTGTCCAGCTTCAGTCCTAGCAAGTGACGGTCGTGCCTCGTCGAACGAGGGCTACCTAAGAATGACACGGATTTGGTGGACGAGTGCCACTGAGAGACGCACAAGGTCAGAGAGATCATCAGAGTCAACGAAGCCAGGGAGGCTAACGTGTCTGATCTCTTCCTCGTCATGGTAGCAGTCTCAACTTCTATATTGTGAAAGAGGCTACTGTTCGAAACACGATTCGAAATAATCCGGGCGTGGGAAGGTGAGTCGACTTTTCTCAGGGGTGATCGTTCTTCTGTGCAGCAGAAGGAAACCACAATACTTGTAGGCGGATATAAACTAGAGTGAGGCGGGGATGAATGCAGTAGGGAAGCAGAACTGGAGAAGCGACGGTGTGCGGATGGCTGAGGATAGTAGATTTTGGCGCGGCGACGTATCTTTCGTTTTGGGGTTTTGTCCATAGTGACGGGCGGCCCTGCCGGCGGGGGCTCTAGCGTTCACGACCCAGCGTTTCTACCAATTTTGTTCATGTTGTGGTTTGTTCCTCCTGCCTATGCGAAGCTGCCTGTGAACAGTACCGTACGGTGACAGACCGCAACTTCCTTTACGAGAAACAAGCAGACTGACTGACTCGACTCACTCACTCGACAATTTTTCACGTCTTTTTTGTTGATAACGTACTCCGTTTCTAGTTTCTAGGAAGGCATCAGCATAGTCTTTTTCCATTCCTCGAGCGCCACTCGCCATGTGGATAGACATTGACTTCCGGCAGTAGTGATAAGGCAATTAGGCACACGCATGTCATCGTACCGAAGTCATGTTTGCTTGGTAATATAGTCGACGAATTTTCTATTTACCAGTATCGTACGACACACGAGAATGCAACCACAACGTGTTGTAAGCCTTTCATATCTGGTACCCGGTCGCTTGCTTCTCACGTCTCTCCAGTTTGTACCATGCCCGTATGTCAACTATGAGAATGGTTGCTATCAAGTAACATGAAAAATTTGATAAAGCTACTGCTACTAAGTTATCCATCCATATTCGCTGTTGCTACTGTAGACTGTATGTATACCGCTGGACATGCATGGTGACGAGAACGTTCCTGTTTCTTTGTTCTCTCTTCAACCAAATGGGTGACGACAATAAGAACAAGAAACTATTGGTCGTCCTGTCTTCTCTAGAAGAGAAGATTGACGGAGTTGGGGTCAACCTGGACGAACAACGAAGCTGTCCCATTGGCCGTCCCCAATGAATCTTGCAGGGGAAGAGTCGAAAGTGCGACTTTGTCGCATGTTACACCATTCATGCGGATAACACTTGGGGGGTTGCCACGGAGAACACAACCGTAACTGATGTACTCCCAGGTGCTAGCAGTCCACAAGGAGAGTTCGTAATCAGGATTCGCTCGAGTCACACAGCGACGAAGTTCGACGTCGTCGCAAGCCGCGTTGGCAAAGACGCATAATTCGTCGGTAATCAGTCCCTCGTTTCTGAGTCGGATCACATCACTTCCGGTGCCAACAGGATCTTCCTTCCACGACAAACGTTCAGGGCCAAACAACCTGTATGCCTCGCGACAGTCGCTCGCGACGATGTCAAAGACGAGTGGAACAAGTGATTTCTGTCCGCCTCGGGCGAGGCATGTTCCACAAGCGGCACTCTGAATCGCTGTAGACTGTGCGAGTCAGAGAAATGGAGAAAAGTCAGGGGTTGAGTTTTCATTGACGGTTTGTGCTTGGGTACGTCAGTGCAGTCCCGGCATGGACTGGGCACGCTTAGACCTACCGGGCTTTCGCCACCACCGCCGCCGCCTCCGTCACCGCCACAATCACAATCGCATCCACATCCTTTCGATCCCTTGGATCCCTTGGAACCACCTTTTCCTTTTCCTTTTTTTCCTTTTGATTCCTGGATCGGAAGAACAGGAACGAGAGGGTAAGAGTTGCGCGCCGGCTAGACCACCACGACTTCATGCCACCTCCGAATCTGGCTTACCACGTTGTAAGCCATCAAAGGGTCCGTAAACTCGATCGCATCGCCACGGCGGTGACCCTTGGGCCCCCTGACGTCGCCCTGGCTGAAGGCGAGAGTCGCAAGGATGATAACAACCACCAAACGAGCGTTCGTAAAGGCCATCATGGTGAAAGTTCAATTTGGTGTTTTTGTGGTACTGTTTGGTGTTTGGAAGGTAAATCGCCGTTCAGCGATCATACTACATCAAGTCGTGTATGTATTAGATACTGTCAAAACCGTTAAGGTGCTCCATTGCAGTGCTTGGCGCACTTTTGAAAAAAATCTACGGGAGTCACTGGATGGTTCACACATGCAGAAAATTTTTATTAATAATACGTTATTTGATAATAGATAAAGTACACAACGCAAGGTCTTTATTCTATTATTTTTTAGGCAAGTCACGGCTTGTGAGTTTGCTGTGTGTGATTTGAACTCAACCTCAACCAGTCGAGTGAGTCGAGTCAGTCAGTCGAGTCGAGTCAGTCGAGTTCTTGATGCCGTCTGGCCGCGAGGCGCTGATCTGTGAGGCGCGCCGAAATTACTTGAAAACAATCGTCGTCACAAACATTAAACAGCAACATCACATAAGAAAGTTCAGAGTGAACGACTATACAATGTGCTTGTCAGCTGCTTTGTTCCTCTCTATACTGCTGCTCCCAATTTCTGATGCCAGTATTTCGTCGTCCAATTGGCCCGTGATTCTCGTTAAAGTCGGTGGATCTTCCATCACAGACAAGGCACGAAAAGAGACACTGCGTGCTGATGCGGTAAACTGGATCGGGCGCACACTGGCCTCGACCTGGAAGATGAATGAAACGTGTCACGAAGATGAATCTACGCACGATGTTTGCCTTCCAAGTTATCGGTATGTGTTAGTTCATGGAGCTGGCTCTTATGGCCATTTCCAGGCAAAAGACTACTCTCTGGCCGGGATCACGGTCGATCATCAGAATTCTAGCAGAAAGGGTGGATATGACCCCGTAAGATATAGCCACGCCATGGATGGAGTCGCCAAGACTAGGTTATCCGTCCAGACACTAAATAATCTTGTCGTAGAGAGTTTGGTGGAACAAAACATTCCGGCGGTAGGAATATCGCCCTGTTTCGGTGCTCTGACACATGGCGATGGCGACATGTTCGATCTAGCTAGAATTATTCAAAAGACGGTACAATCAGGCTTGGTTCCCGTTTTGCATGGCGATGCATGTTTGGTTCAAACATCTAGTGTCGCTGGAATTCTTAGTGGGGATACCATAATGGAGGCGCTGGGGCGTCTGCCGTGGGTCTCCAGAGCAATTTTTGTTACTGACGTTGATGGCGTCTTCACTGCGGACCCAAAGCTTGATCCGAATGCGGAACTACTAGAAACGATACAAGTCGAGCGAGAAACGGGACAAGTGTTGACGGAGGTGACGGCTTCAGGTTCCTCTCATGAACACGATGTGACAGGAGGACTTGAGACGAAGCTGGGGGCGGCTGTTTCGATCGCCATGTCGGGCACAGACGTAGTCATTGTCAAATGCCAGTCCAAAAGTGCAGAGCTAGCTATTCATGGAGCTGACGACTTTGGCGTTGGTACTCGGATACGGGCGGTAACCCTATCTTAGTCGACCTGTTGGTTCGTATCATAAGCGATTTCCATCCTGATTGCAATGATTGTTTAACAGCTAAGGTGAATTTTGATATGAGTAATATCATACAAGAAACGAGGTCCTTTGGGTGGGATCCAAGGAGTCAATCGAGAATCGAGACAGTTAAGTCCGATTGGCAAAATGTTCTGATCCGATATCTTCCGTGCGAGCTATCGAGCGAAGCTCGTGAGAGAGAGTGATGCTTTGCGAAAAAGATGGTGTGCCGAGCCGAAAAGTTGACCAGCCACAGCAAAAGGAGAAAAGAGTCAGCAACACAGTGCTGGTGATCACCAATTCGGTCGGGCGGGCGATCTCTATCGTTTGACGTTAGGCATATCTCTAAAGGTTTCTCAGTATGAAAGAGGGAGCACGCAGCAGAGGACGCTTGACGGTTGAGCGTCGCGCTTCCGATGGTGCAATGGTCGCCTCGGAACTGCGCGCGACGTATCCTCTTCGACTCCATGTAATGCCTGACCAACAGGAGGTGTACTCAATTGACAAAAAGCGCAAAGTGCGTAACATGCGGATCTTGACTTGGGATCGGGTCCTCTTTCCTTTGGCTTCTGAGGCTCATAGTCGTCTCATCCCGCTCATTTTCTCGTCTGTAGGCGCTCTGTTGCTACCTTCTGGGGTATGGCGGTGGATTGGTATCGGGTGACAGCATCTTTTTGGACGTCACTGTCAAGAAGGAGGCTTCCCTTGTGGTGACCTCTCAGTCGACGAGCAAGGCCTTTCGTGCCCGCATGGATCGACCCGATGCGGAGCTTCGTTCAGACGCTCGAATACTGCCGGGCGGTCTACTGGTATGGGCACCACAGCCAACGCAGTGTTTTCGAGGCTCGAGAGTAAAGCAATCGACAAACGTCACGATGGCAACGGATTCATCGCTGCTTCTTTTAGACTGGTATACAGGAGGACGGCGGAATCTGGACAGCGGTGGATGGCAGATGGAGTCGCTGGAGACAGTCACGACAGTCTCGTATGAGGGTACGAATGGAACGACCAGGTTCTTTCGAGATGCATCCATTTTGTCAGGAGGAGTCGGTTTGCAGCGCCACATGCGTCACTTTCAAGTCGTCGCCGCCGTCGTGTTGGTTGGTCCGCTGGTGAAAGATGTGGCAGATCGGCTTGTGGAAGAGTACGCTTCCCGCAACTCCTATTCGTTCGATCCCGATCAAGGCGATGGGTTGAATCGAGATGGTTTCATCGTCTCGTGTGGAATGTTTCGGACTGTGCATGGCCAACCTGATGGAGTGCTGCTACGGATAGCCTCCGAGTCTGTCGAACAAGCAGGTACGTTCGGAATACAGGAGGCACTACAACGCTTTATGGTCATCTCGATCGTCTCCCTCACACTGTCTCGTCTTTCTATAGCGCTTTTCTTGTCGAAGCATGTAGGCACATTGAATGACCAGCTAAGTGACGATCCCTTCATGGAGATTCTGGTTTCGAGGTGTGGAGCGAACAGGTCTCAAGCGAGGTCGGAGCGACCCGTCAATGAGAATGCGAGAAGACGAGAGGTACGTTCATGTGTCGCCATCCGCAACCGCGAGAACAAATTTACAACTTTGCTCTGACAAAACGTCATCATGCAGCTTTCTATCAACATGATAAGGCAGTCCTTACCTCGACGTGAGTACGACGAGGAGATACAAACTTCGGATCCTGGGTACGCAAAAGCCGAAATGGCTGCCATCCGGCCGTCGACACTGTACCAGCTCGTAGACTCCAGCGCTCCCACTGGCGGCTTTGCGCATAGCAATACGCTCGAAGCAGCTGTGCAGCTTCAGCTTGTAGACGCAAGCTCTTTGCAGGAGTACACATTTGATGTCCTGTTGCAGACACTCACGTCGCAAGTCCCCTTCTTGCTTCGAGCGTGCTTTCTCTTTCACGAGCTTCGTGAAGGCATATCTGAGGATTCTCTTGTTCCGATATCCCATGAAGTAAGACACGTTGTGGAGTTGTGGGCAAAGCTTGACCTTGAGCTAGCCGTCAACACGACATCGCAGGTAGCGTCCCGGGCATCACGGTTGCAAGGCTCTGGCACGCTGCGCGCATTTTCGCGAGTCTTTCCTCACATTGAGCCTATCCTCAGTCTGATGCGAAAGTGTGCACTCAAAGGATCAGGTGGCCATGGTGCGACCTCTTTTGGGGCAGTCTGCGGCCTTGTGGGTGTGGATCCGGCGATGAGCGCTTCCATGTTTTGTTATACAACCGCTCGAGACATGATCAACGCGGCAGTTCGAATGAATATACTGGGACCTTTGGAAGGCGGAAGGATCATCAATGCGCTATGTCGAAAGATTGATGACATCATGGATAAGCATATGGAGGCCACCGCAGGCCAGGCGACTCGATGGATCCCTCCAGCATCGGCGCACCAGACGGCTCCTCTAGTGGAGGTCCTTGCAAATGCTCATGATCGGCTGTACACTAGGCTGTTTAATTCGTAGATCCGAAAAACAAAAGGCGTTAGTCACGATGTGGATCCAATGGTAAAGCTTGCTCGTCGATTTAATCACGATGACCAAGGGCAAAGTGGACGCGTTCTTCTTGCGCTGGATATCAAAACGAAGAAGACACATTGGATCCAGAGAACCAGCCTCCCCGTAGAACTTAGCCGCGCATATTGAGTGATGTGTAGAAGGCGCTGGGACATTGAATCGTACCTGTTTCTGTCGTACGCTAGGGCGAACAGGAGTTTCGGGCTTCTGGATTTCAAAAACGACGGTGCGAACATGTCTGTGAGCATATACATATGTACGTCCGACAAACAATGCACGATCGTCAGTCGTTCGGCGAGGAGCAGAGGTTTGATGGAAACATCATTCTTGCGCGGGAAAACAAAACGAAGGAAGCTATCGTGAAACAATCTTCCCTGTAAATCTCAGTCGCGCGTTGTCGCAATCTGCACATGGTTCTCACATTTGGAGGGCTGCGCATCGAGCCTTACGATGTGGATCGACCAGCCTTTTCTTCTCGCTCTTTCGCCATGCTTGTCTCGTAAGGTGGTCGAATCGGAGGAGCAACTGGCGGAATGTACTTGACGCCTTCTGTATTCTCCGTGCCCGGGGGAAAATCCAATGGGTAGCTCTTGTCTGCATCGAGGACTCCCAAGGCGTCGGAGTCCCACCCTGTCAGATCTCCACATGCAATGAACGGCACAATTGAAGGATGAAGTTCCTTGTTACCCTCTCGAAGACAACCAGCCCCTCGCATATCAAGAGGAGCATCGGCATCCCACCCGCCCTCGAGTGGCAGGTTGAGGTACGGCTCCCCCACAAAGTTCTGGCACACTACGAAGGCCTCTATTGACGAGTTTCGAGAGCTGCTTGGCTTGGCAACGCTGACGCGATCAAATAGTAGTCGCAGCTGTGAATACAAGAGTCCGACATCTCTCCCCCGAAAGATCTTGGCAACCAACGTTCCCCCGGGACAAAGAACATGGGTCGTAATGTTCACGGCACTGAGCAGCAACTGGCTTTGTATATACTCGTCAATATCGTGCAGTCCAGTAACATCAGGAGCTCCATCACAGACTACAAGCTCCGCTCGTCGGCCTTGAAAGTGCGTGATAATAGATTCTGCCGTATCCAGCGATGTGATATCTCCCTGAATGCAGTGTACGCCATCCAGCGGTGCCATCGGCTGAAGATCGACTGCGACAATCCTGGGTCCGTCATCGGCCGCTTCTGTTGCCGCTAGGTTGTCAACTTTGGAATTCACTTCAAGGTCAAGTATCTCTTCACTGCCCGTCTCGCTCCCATTTTTTTGCTTCGCATACAACAACCGATCCGCCAACACTTGGCTCCAGCTACCAGGCGCAGCACACAGGTCAACAGCTCTTTTGACTTCTAGTAGCCCAGCTTTCCTGCCAAATAGATCAAACTCTGCATCCAGTTGCAGCAGCTTAAACGCAGAGCGAGCACGGTAGCCAGTTTCTTTTGCCCTTCTATAGAAGACATCGCGCTTGTCGCGAGAAAAACGTCCCATGGTGATTGCGATGATTGATGGTGTTGGTGTGGATCAATCGCAGGTTCGCGGGGCGGCGGCGCGCCAAAATTTGTGCGGCTGTCGGGCATCATCGGGCTGAATCAAATTTGGAATTCCTAATTCCTGTTTGCGACATTACCTCCGATTCGGAACTCGGTACACAGACGTACCGGTAGACAAGGGGCAAACTACTCGTAGATTTCATGACTTAGAACCGACACAAGGGACACAACATGTCCGCGAAATCACTAGGATTCTGTTAGCAAGCAAGACAGAGACTTCCAGACGCATGTGGTACTAGGCTGCGATCATTGCTAGCTTTCTTCTTTCACCATAACTCGCTTCTGTTTCCCTTCATGCCATTCACTATTTTCCTTCCAAACACTACCTTCGTCGTCCGCATACACTTCTCTTTTCCAGATTGGGATCCGTGCCTTTAGTTCGTCGATCAAATACTCGACACAGTGCATGGCATCTCTGCGATGTGGACTAGACGCAGCCAGTATGACACTGGCTTCCCCGACAGGACAATCTCCTAATATATGAGCAGCAGCAATCTTCTGAATCGAGGGGTGCTTTTCACGAGCGTCGTCGCACAGCTTTCGTAGCTCCTTCTCTGCCATTGGCACATACCCTTCGTAACTCAGCTTGGTGACGATTTTTCCCTGAAAATTGTTGCGAGTGATTCCCACAAAGGAAGAAATAGCACCGCAGCATGGGTCGCTCACAAAGTCGCTGCATGCTTCGAGAGAAGGAAGATGTTCTGATACTTGAATCATGTACGGGTCGTCATTCGAGGTGGTCATACTTTTGTCGCCGGTTATCAGTCCGATTATATGTGATGTGCCGGTGCCACAGTGCCTTTTCTCTTTTGTAATGACGAAAATTTCAATCGATTGACGTGGCAGTCACTTTAGGAACTCAACAAGGCCATAGGGGGTGAGACAATCATAAGAACGAAATCCAAGATGAGCTTGTTCGTTGTTCTCTACCGAGCCGAGAGCAGATGACGTGATGTTGAGCGTTCATGTGATGCCGTCGCGATCGCGACATCGCCGCCGCGGGTTCACGCTCTATCAAAATGATTTACTTTTTTCGTAGCTCGTGAGGTGGCGAATCAATCGAAATCGCAGAGGGATGTCGCAAATAAAAGAGACGATAGACAATGGCGCTCTTATTCATCACGTTATTATGTATAGCCATCAGTTCTGTTGGCATTCTGGAGGTTGCTCGCCAGGAGCAGAGGGCGGGAAAGGGTTTGATCCGGAGGTGCCTGCCACGGCCTCAAGAAGGGCTTGTGGCATTTCACTATTGCCAAACATTTCTGTCATCTCCTCATCCATGGCCTGAAAGGCAGGCGAAGAGCAACGGAATGTTGAGAGTCAAACTAAGAGCACAAAAAGGAAAAAATGCGGTAGAGCTGCGGCTTACCTGTCCAGTGAACCAAAGCACTGCTTTGGGAACAATGTGAGAGCGGAAAGCTTGAGCGATGTCGTAGTCACTGTCGAAGAGTTCCTCAAGCTGGTCTGCCTTCTCCTCGTCCATATCATCCAGCGATGGCATCTTTGGCGGCTCAAAGAAATTGAAGAATGACTCTCTTCGCTCTTTCTTTGATACTGTTCTGATCTGTCCTGCGTTCTTGCCCTTTCCACGTTGTTTCTTGTTGACGACCCGATGAGTAAGCGACTTTCCTTCTTTCCATCGGATTTTGCATCCTTCCACATTCTTGAGAATTGGTTCGTCAGCAAGAAGCAAGTTAGGAACCTCGTACTTCTTTGTGAGAATGCTGTTTTCGAAGTACTCGTTCGGTGCAAAGAAGAACCTGAGAATGAAACCAGTGCCGTCCGCATCGTCGTCGCAGGTCACGTCCCTCAGGTGTTCTAGACAGTCCACATCTTCCTCCGTCACATTTTCTGCAACAGCTTCCATGTGGCCCATGGCACAGACCCAAAACTGAGGAATTCCGACGGCCTTTTCATCAGACGAATGTTGCTCTTTCGCAGTGCCATCTGTAGTCGCCTCGTTCGCTATTGCATCATCATTGTCTCCACGCACAATTTCCAAACGCTGGTTATACAGGGGTTTGTAAAGGGCTTGGTATTTCGCCTCCAATTCGGCGCGTTCCTTCAGATACTCGTCCGAAATCCTGTCGCGTTCCGAGTTTAGTTCCATGAGCTTGTCGACACGTTGCACCACATAGTTTGGAAGGACCGACATGGGATTCTCGTCATCAACATCATATTCATCGAGACCCTCTCCTTCGTCTTCGTTATTCTCATCCACAAGACTGACTCCAACGGCTGAGCCAATAGAAGCGGTGCCAGCGCCAGGCACATGCTCTCCTGCTGCATCATCCTCTGACGCCACACTTTCCACGAGTGGCACCTCGTGTCTAGCCGAGTCCTCTGGGGACTTGCCCGCTTCTTCCCTTTCTGACATGATCACCCTGCCAAATTCCCACTCTGGTCGCAGCTAACAGGTTCTCACTCCTTTCAACCGTCGATGTGGTCGCAATGAGATGACCAGCATTCATCGAAAAATGGCTTGAAGAATCCCTCGTCGCGGCGTCAAGACTAGTGCAGCCGTCCTCTGGGCTATGGGGGGCCGCCAACAAGATGAGTGGCGAGCGGCGGGCCGGTATTCTCATATCCGGGTTATTTCTAAAATGATGAGATCGGTATGGCGGGCGGACGCAAATAGGGTCAGTCACACTTGTGTAGGAATATACTGCAACCAACAAGTAAACAGATCCATGACTCGACTCGACTCTAACTCTCCTTCTCGAGCGAAACCGCCGGCGCTGTCACCGTCGGCGCATACCTCTTCGATTATTTGCCTTGTCTTGACGTGGTGTTTGAGATCATTGAATGCAAGTGTCTCCACGTGGGCGGACTGAACCTCAAGTAAGTGCAATAAGATTTGAAGAGGTGCTTCTGTGAAATTGGCTACGACAGCTTGACAGAACGATTTACGAGGGAGGCTTGACGCTTCCTCGGAAGAGACGGCCTCGGGATTGGTGACGACTC
>OLMU01000003.1:0-11640 GCA_900291995.1 Licmophora abbreviata | reverse complement strand
CCGAGTGGCTCTTTCCAACATAACCAACACGAAGAGAAAGAAGTCGGGCAACACGTTGGCGGGTATGCTCTCCACGAAAAGGCGTCATGATGATGATGTCCCCGATGGAACGAGCACGACTTCCGTCTCGCCGACTTTGACAGCATCACCTTCCGCCGATACAAGCAAGTTACAGCACAACTTTACGCCCAAGCGAGCGACTCGAGGTAGCCGCAGCAAGCTCATCATTGCCGCCATTGCGAGCCGATCGAACACCAAGGACGAGATTCCGGCGGATGGTGTTCAGCCAGTCGCAATCACCTCTTACAGATACCCGTCCAATGCAATCACCGTCGCCACATGCGAACGCAGCAAGTCTGAAGAGGATACATCAATGGCATCTCTCAACCTAAAGGAACTGCGCGTGGTTGCTGCTTCGAAGAGAAAGAAGACGAAGAGGAAGGCGAAAAGTGAGGACACATGCGTGATAGAGGATGGTGTCATTGCCTCAACTAGCGGTCTGTGTAGCAGTAGAAGAGAGACAACGACTTCTCAGAAGGACCTCCAGGAGGAACACAACACACCTGGGGTCCACTCGAAGAAAAAACACGTTTCTTGGACACCAGGCGAGGACGCGAAGCTGAACAAGCTCGTAGGAGAAAGCGGTTCCGTTTCTGAGATCAGCTGGAGAGATATCGCACCTTTTATGGAAGGGCGAACATGCAAGCAATGCCGCGAGCGCTGGCACAATCACTTGCGCCCAAACGTCGTGAAGGGCAACTGGGAGGAGTGGGAGGATCGCACGATTTTCGATCTTCAGCGGAAACTCGGGAACAAGTAAGTAATTCCACCTGCTCTTCGCGCCTCTACCCGGGTACAGTGCAGTCCCCCTTCTTGCATGTCAATGTCTGACCAATTCCCTGTCTTGTCCGCCTCTGCAAAAGGTGGGCCAAAATCCGCGAACAGATCCCTCATCGGACCGACAATGACATCAAGAACCGATGGCATTCCTTCGTACGATCTCAGAAACGCCGACAGGAGAGAGTCGATGGTGCCAAAAAGATCCGTCAACGCGCGAAGCAAGATCCATCCTGCGACGTATTTCCCTTCCTCGTCCTCCCTACCGTCGAGACTCCAAAGAATGATCTTCAGCGCGATGAGGACAAGACGCACTCTCAGCGTGTGTCGCAAGCGATCAGCGGTGAGCAGCTAACTGATCTCATGTTGGAGCAGCTTCCCGATTTTTCGCCGGATTCTTGTGTGCCGGACGCGAAGGCAATGGCTGTGGCGAACCGAGTCGCTGGTGATGTCAAGCGCGTCATCGAGAACGACGCGCTACGAATGTGGATGGAGGACAATGATGTTCGTACTCCGGGGCTGTCGTGTGCCTCCAAGTCTCTCGGTGAGCAAAGTCACATGCCATCAGGCAGCTTCAGCAACTACAAGTGGACCCCGTCATCCGCTTCGGTATCAGATGTCGTAGTTGTCCCGCAAGCACTCCAAGGAGAACGCACGGGCAGCGATCGAGTGGAGCGCGTGCCGTTACGTTACCTTTGATGGAGACGTTTCTGTTAGCTCAAAAAACGCCCAACAAAGTAGAGAGGCATATCGTAAGCGATCATTTAGTAATCATTCTAGTCACCGCTGTCTAGAAACTCAATTGCTCAATTGAATATCATATATCACTCACATCGTGTCTAGTACGCTAAGATTTTTCTCGATGGGACAGTCGAAATCGCCGCGCAAGCTTCATCGAAACATCAGCGGGGAAAATTTCGGGAATATCGGAAACTTCCAATTCTATTTCGCTCAGCTGGGAGTACATACATTGACACCTTACAAGAACGGGAAACTTCGGTTTTTCGACCTCAGCTGCATCCGTCGTATCCCGCCTCATCTTGAATTGCGCTCCTAGCTGAAATTTCTCGCCGCCGCCGAGCTCGGCTACACACCACACCACGCTGCGTTTGCTCTCATTCCAGACTCCACCAGCAGGCGATGTGGTAAGAGTTTCCCCCTTCACCTCTGGCGGAACTCCCATGACGATCGTCAGATCTGTTAAATTGTCATCGTTGGTTGGGTTTGAGCTAATCTGTAACGCCACGCGGCAAAGGGTGTCATGGGGCCGCACCCGTGTTTGAACTCTCTGTACGGAAGAAACCGTCAGTGTCAGGAGCAGGCTTCCTCGGCACTTTTAAAATCTGCCGACACTTACAATGGGTACGGGACGCAGATCCGTGTTGCACTTGTATCGCATTATAGGAAAATACTTATCGGAAATCGGAACTGACACGGTGAACTTGTAGTCCGCTCCGACTTCATCTTGGCCCACAACTGCTTGTGTGATATCGTCTGCATAGCGCCTATTCTCCTGAACTAGTTTGATATGATTGGATGGGTCTCGTACGTACAGAAAGAAAGGTACGCCGTCACGAGCATCCAATGAAACTTGAACCTTTGCACAAAGAGGAGACAAGGAATTAGACAAGAAATCTAGCGCAGTACAACCCAGATCATTCAAATCATCCAGGCATACCTGAACCACTCCTTCGACCGAGCACGAAGATATCTTAGACTGTTTGTACGAACATGTGAGATCTTCGTTCAAGGCGACATTGACAGCCATTCGTGGGGCATCCTGGGTGGTTTTCGTGCGTGGTGTGCTCAATGCAGTCGACAGGCTCTTTCCATTATTAGGAGAACTGGGCGATGCCCAGTCACTACTTGAGAAGCCAAACGCGTCTGTGGAACCCGGGCCAGCCGATAGGTGTGACCCCGATGCATAAAGGGCATGGTTCTGCTCAGTTGCATAGACCTGTGAATGCTTGGGTTCGATGATCATCACCATGAGCAACTGGTGAAGGAGTTGTGATTGCGAAACTCCCAGCACTGGCAACTGACGCAGGTGTTACCTCGGATCTCCGTGTTTCAGCTTCTGGGGGAGAAAACGGATCAAATCCCTCGAAGTCGGCCCCTTGGTTGGTCGGTGTGATTCTGTCTCGACTTAATGCGCTTAAACCAAAGGAATCTCCCTCAATGCCAAATGGGTCCGCGAATCCATCCTCTGTTGTTCGCGATTCCTGTAGACTTCTCGAGGATAGTGACCCATTCATCTGCTCAAACGCATCGAATGCATTCGACGGGTTGACCATCCTCTCTTGTCGTCGTATTGACGGCTGCAGTGATCTGCGTGTACTCACTCTAGCGACGTCGCCTCGAGGCGCTACGAGTGTCGGCACAGCTCCCTTGTTCGCATTGCCACTGTAATCATCGTGGTACGATCGGGTCGCGCGGATCTGACTCGGTGGCTTGAGCGCAGGAATGGCGACTGGTTCCGTTGAGGCTTTATCTGGACAGTCAAAGTCCTCCAGGTCTGCTAGCTCGCCCATCTTCCTTCGTCTTGATCGCACCCTCGATTTGCCCCCCATTTCCGTCTCAAAGTTTCGCCGTCGTTGTTGACCCGACATCTCGTACTGTGCAAACGTCACGTCGTTTTCTGCAACCGACAGTACTGCAAGGCGTTCTGCAATGATTCGCGCAATGTCAGCAGATGACTCCGTTTCTATAGCAAGAGGTAGATCGGACGATCCTGAAAACTCTCGTCGCAGCTGGCTATTCTTCTTGCCGGGCCGTCTATTTTGCTTCATTTGAGCCGACTTGCCGGACTTCTCTGCGACTTCCAAGTCGATTTCCGGACAAAACGTTATTGATTCAGCCTCCACCATGACATTCGTCTTTTGGTCTTCCTCATCGCTAAGAATCAAGGTTGCCATGACAGATTCCAGGGCGTCTCGACTGCCATTGGTATTGTTCATTGCCGCCAGGGCATGCATCATGCGGACAATCTCCTGTACGCGTTCACCCAGCGATCTCGCTGCATGCGACCAGCCCGAAACTCCCACACACACTAGGATTCCATCCAACATTTCCTTGCTGCTGGAACTATTTGCACCTACTGATGATGTACGCGCCCCCTTGCCGGTACCCAACAACAAGGAGGCGCATTTAGGAATGATGTGTGTGTCACCTCGAATCATCGCATATTGAAGTCCGATCCCACGTCCTTCAGACGGTCGAAAAATCTTTAGAGTCGACGAGTCACCGTCCTCAGTGTCATTCCAAAAGATAGGATCGTTGTGCGGCGGAGATTCAGGACGACTGTCATCGGTGATGGCGCCGTCATTGCCGCGATGATTGCCATTGGTCTTTTTCGTATCCGATGCCGCCGTTTGTGTATTCCTAGAATCCTGATTCCGTATACAGCTGGTGACATGTTGATGCAGCTCTTCCAGGCATCGCGTCGCATCCTCGTGGCACGTCGTGGCCAATGGAGAGACAACAAACAGTGACTCTCCTACTCTAGATATAGAGGAGTCATCGTCAGGTTTCAATAACAGCGAGATCGAGGCAAACTCGGTTCGGGAAGTCAGAGACGAATGGTGGAGTGGATGCATCGCGTGAGCGTCTCACTCTGGGTAGCTAGTTTTACGTCCACTGTATCCCGCTCATTCCTAGTCTGGGGCTTAGAAGATCGATCGTTTTTCGATTTAGATACCAGGGTAGTGGCAGAAGCTCAAGGAGAGTTAAGTCGCGCTACGATATGATTGAAATGCTTCGTCGCGTTGTTGTGAGGCGATGCATCAGTCGTCCGCCGGACCCTGCAAGATGCGCAAGGTGGGATGGCAGCGCGCGCAAATTTGAAACAGACTCCTCCGCTAGTTCCGCGTAGGATCTGTACCGGAACCTACTTTACAGATCTTCTGAATCTTTTCGCCTTTTTTCTGATTTTGCCTCACGACGATGCGGTGATGCTGATGGGCGACATGCCGCTCGAGTATCCAGTTGAGATGCCATGACGATGAAGTTGATCGTTACAATTGTTGTGGCATTGTCCTTATTCAGATTGGGGACCGATGGAATGACAGGATGGCTTCAGAGTCGCCACAGTCGTCATGATGTTGTGACGGCGTCGACCTTGCCGTCGTTGCGAGTGCGTCGCTGCGGCACTCTGCTGACGAAATGTCGAGGAGGCGCAGAAGTGAATCAGGATTCTTGCACTGACATGTCATTCGATGCATGCTCGTTTGAGGTGGTGGGTGCTGGGGGTCGAATGGGATCACTCTTGTTGCAGTGCCCGGGTGCAGTGGCTGTCCCACGGGGTGTTTCCCAGGGATTTCGCTCTGCTGAGGGGCGGCCTATCGTCGTGGTGACGCCTTCCCAGTCCTGGGATGAAGTCTACCGACAGACGTCAATAGAGAGAAAATCGGATTTGGTATGGATTGGAAACGGCATACCTCGAGAATATTTTTTCAACGCGACAGTCGTTGTTCCTCACTATGGAGTTTTGCAGGTGGGCGCGCCGCCGACCAAGACGCCAGATTCGCCACCGACCTATGTCTATGGTAAGCATACTGCCAAGATACGGAGTGTACTGGACAATAATGCGATCCGGACGGAACACGTGGCTTCGTGGGAGCGGTTGAAAGTGTGCGCTGCTCGAAAGCTTCTTTGGGCTTCGTGCATGTGGTTGCTATGTCACTCATCCGATCCTCCCTTAACCTTGTCTGAGGTCCATCGGCAAAAGTCGCACGCACTTGAACGGCTCTTAGAAGAGCTTATTCCGGCGCTTCAAGAACTAACGGGGATTGCGAAAGAGTCTGACATGAATGACACACTCGCCTACTTTCGACAGTACTCCCTCTCCATGCCTGATGCCATTCCAAGCAAGGAACTCGCGGCGAACGAGTTGCAGGAGCGCAACGGAATATGGCTTTCCTTCGTTGACGACAGGCACCCCCAGAAGTTTCATGAAGATTTAATAAATAACGCTACTGGAACAGAGGGGCTACGGCGGGCCAAGGAGCCTCCACCAGAAAAGGAGTTTTCGTCGAAGGAGATCCGTCTGTCAGAACTCGGCATAACGCTGTGGGGAGAGACACGGGAACAGAGTTGTTCTTGTAAATCTGCCATCATCATTGGAGGTGGCATAATTGGCAGTTCAATAGCAATGAATCTAGCGCGCCGCGGCGTCGCTGTCACAGTGCTGGATCGGTTGGCAGAGAATGAAATGGGGGCGACCACACCCGCGTCATGGGCTTGGATCAATGCCAATCAGAAGAAGCCTCTCGCCTATCAACTGTTGAACCAGCTTGGTATGCTAGGGTGGAGGAGGGATGCAGTTCTTGCAGACTTTCCATTGTGGAATGGTGCGCTGGTTCAGTCAAAGACGACGCCTGACTTTCCCGGTGGCTACACTGTGGAAGGTCCTCTCACAGCCGAGAGGTTGCTCTATCTGGAACCAAAATCGAATTTCTCAATGGAAGGTGGCCCAATCCACTTCTTTCCAGACGAAGGATGTGTCGACCCCTCGCGGGCGGTCAGGGCTCTACGGCATAAGACGCGGAAACTGGGAGTCACTTTCGTTGGTGGGGCATACGTCAAGGAACTGCTGCGCAAGGATGACGGTAGAGTCGTTGGGGCTTTGTACACGGCTGACACTGGCACTTCTGAATCAATACTGGCAGATGTTGTGGTCGTGGCTGCTGGCGTGGGGTCTGCTTTGGCAGCTCTTGGAGGGTTGCCGTTATGCCACAGTCCTGGCCAGGTTGCGTTTGCGCAGTCCTCTGGGAGGTCCGCCCTTTCACGGATTCTAGTCGACACAGTGAGGGAATCACACGTGCTCATGCGCCAAGATGGGACAATTGTTGCTGGTGGTGGCTTCCTACAAGTTGGAGGACCCGTCTCGTCCAGCTCTGAAACCAGCGAAGCTTTCCGCTTGGCAGAATCAGATTGTGGACAACAGCTTCTGCACCACGCTCGAGATCTTGCTCCTGAACCGGTAGGAAGCGCCGTCTACACTCATTTCGCACAAGCGGTCCGTCCCATACCAAAGGATGGGTGGCCAGCTATTGGATATATTGATAGCGGTCTATACGTTGCCGTCACGCATTCGGGTGTTACACTCGCTCCAATCATTGGACCGTGTGTGGCGGAAGAAATATCGGATGGGGTATCACTCGACCTTCTCCGACAATACCGTCCTGGAAGACTTTTTCCACACAAATATTCGTAAAGACCGCTTCTGTGATCTACTGCTATTTGATTCGTAAAGAGAATATGCTAGACCAGCAACAACATGGATAGTTTACAGTTATCTTCTCTCTGTCTTGCTTAATGTTGAGCACGCTGTTGGTGAGTGATTCAGTGAGATGATAGAACGGCCCGCATTTCGATAACGTATGCAGGTTCCGTGAAAGTTCTTTGGAGGTGATTTATATCAATTGTACATGAGCGTGGTTTGTGACCTAGGAGGCGTTTCTTAGGAACGCGACTTCGTTGTGAGCATGGTGCTGCATTTTTAAAGTTCCTTGGCGAAAGTTGCACACGCAAGGCTTGAGTGTTGAGTGATCGGGGCGTAATAATGTGATGGCTAGAAGCCGTCGAGTTGGTAGTGTGCTTCATGAAGAGCGATTAAAGGTCGGCATCATTCATGGCATCCGTGAACACAGCGTAGGTTGTAGCGTAGCCGGAGTCCACATTTTCGGGAGCGTATGCCGGGGGCTGGGGTGGCATGTCTCCACAACCAGAGTTGTGGGAAACGTCAAAGACGTTTGCCACGCAGACGGGAGAGATGGCGTCCGTACGAGGTTGCTCTGGAAGCTCTTGAGCGACAGAGATGGGAGATGGTGCTGCATATCCACCTTCAGAGTACAAGTCTCCCAAACGGCGGCGGCACTCTAGTACATCGCAACTAGTAGGATCAAGATTCTCAAGCAGCCCAAGCTGTTCCAAAAGCTGAGCTTTGGAAGCAAGCGGAAAGCCTCGAACAGTGTCCATGGCGTTGAGAAGTGCGGCGAGAGCGGTCGAGGAGGTGTGCTTGTCGACGAAAAAATAGTCAATGACACTGAGTTCGGTCAGGAAGCGAGCTAGTTCCAAGACCTCGTGCTTGAGTAAGGCGGTACATTCCGCATCCGCCGGGAGCATATGAAGCAAGTGCCTAACGAAGCAGACAGACGTCGGAGGATGGACATACCACGACAAGGTGCTGCGCGAGTAAAAAGGTACGGGGCAAAAAGTGAGCAAAAATCGACGGAAGTTCTTCCCCTTCCTCAAACGTGGTCGGAAGTTGGACTTTGGCTTTTGTGTGGTCAGGACGCTCCCACGAAAATGTCAGTGAGCCAAGAAAGTCGCATAGCATAACGACAGAAGGATCTTCCATATTCAAATACTCCTCATGCGAATATCATATGTGAGCAGGACATCCTCGGTGTGGCCAATATACACTGTCTACAAACATGAGGCATTTCAATAGAAAACCTCACGTTCAGCCGAGCGGTGACGCGACCGACTGTGAAATGGGCAAGGCTGCGTCCACCATGGGCACTTACTCCAAGATTTCCATTTCCATGGCCGTCATCTGCTCCGTGGAGAAAAATCCTTTGCTCAGATCGACCATACAGTCCATACTGAGAGTTCCCCGCTCAAAGATCTTGATGCTGAGATAGAGACAGCTCATGGCAGCAAGCTGGAACTGTTTCTTGTCCACGGCCTTGTTCGACAGATATCGATCAAGGAGAGAGATCGAAACGCTGACCACTTCTCGACTGAAGTCGAAATGGTCAACTACCTGATACGACCATTCGCAGATCTTCTCCCTCCACGCCTCGTTAATGCCGGAGGAGGACGAGGAGCCGGTAGACGATGAAGATATGCTGCCCGACTTCGATGAGGGCATTGGAACGGCAAAGGGGGAAGTGGCGTAGAGATTCTGCTGAAAGGACGGATCGAGGTAATCCTTGCGCTTGTAGACTGTCCTATCCTGTTTCAGCAGGCTGTTGATTCTCTCGATGAGTTCCACCATGTTCAAACAAAGATCGGAAGACGAAGGGTTGCAACAGAGGACGTGCTCGGAAAATGAGGCAGCTCTTTCTTTGGTGCAGCTGTGCTGAACTTCCACGGTGACCCGTACCAGGTCCGGCGTCGGACCACTTTCTGAAAAGATATTACGTCCATAAGTGATTCAATACCTTACTTAACGAGTTTCACTAAATATTTTTCTAGTGCAGTGAAGAACAACTCTCAGTACTAAAAGGTGTGTAGGTTTCTACCTACTTTGTTTTTACTTTGGAATTGGTATTGAGTTCAGCCGGTACATGTTGAAGAGCGGATCCGATAAATCCAAGCGCAAAGGGTTTGAATTGATTTCGACCGTTCTAAGCGACTAGGTGAATATCTTCGGTCAAACGCCATAGCGTTGAGGAGTATATTGCGCGCCAGCGCACATAGAATACAGTTGTGCGCGATCAGAACTTTCCTAAGACAGAAACAGAAATATACGATGTTATAAGCTACTAATATGTGTATGACAGTTTAAATTGTACTATCACCTAAACAATCCACAAGTCTGTTGTGAACAAATGGTTTGAAAAGATTTTTGCGCTGAAAGAGCGGTCGTCTTCAGAAGCCATGGAAAATGATTTCTGGCATACGCGTAGACTACCCTGGTAACTGCTTATATAGGGGTCTACTACCAGGTATCGTAGTGCCTGTGTGTATTACCTCATGATATATACTGATGAGTGTTGACTCAAGCAACAACTGCTGCTAAGATAGGTCTACAGTGCGTTAGCCTGCACTCCATCACCTTTTGCCTGGCAGATCACAATGATAGTTGGCATCTTCATCTCATGCGTCCGTTTCAACCGTTTTCTCAACTCGCAGCTCAGGACTTGGTGTCAACCCTGCCACAAAGGGCCGGTATAGGTTGGCGAAGAGGCCAGGGTCCAAGAACTTGTACATGGGATCGCGCTTACTCGCTTCCTCGAGCATCTCAATGTGCTTTCCAACGGGGTTCATCGTATTGGCGGCAATGGCACCGGAAGCGGCTGCACTAGGAGTTCCAATACCAGGGAAACAAGAATCTCCACAGCGAAGCAGCCCGTCGACGGGGGTCTTCAGGTTGGGGAATGGGAACGGCAAGATATTCTTCAGCAGACCAGCATGGGGGGCCGATGTTCCCGCGGCCCATGCCATTCCGTAAGTACCACGATCGCGACGGAGGAATGCCTCGTGTGCCAAAGGCGATCCGATAATGGAGAATTCCAGTCTATCGCGCACGTCCGGAATGCATCGCTCGACAGCCTTCCATAGGACTTCCGCTCTTTCTTCTTTGTAAGCCTCATACTCTTTGCTGCCAGGTTCGAGCTTCTCCCAAGGTTCATACGGCTCGCCTCCAGACGAATAGACGTGAATGACATGCTTCCCTTCAGGACAGAGCGTCTTGTCGAGAAGACTCGGGATGAAGAAACTACATAGATTCTGAGAGTCCTGTAGCGATCGGCCCCAGTCCTGTACCACGAGGTGGGCAGGGTCCTCAATGTGAGAAAGGTCAAGTCCTTCTGCGTCGATGGCGAGGAAAAGATGCATAATGGCACCATGTCGCGGAAGCTTTCCCAGCTCATCCCGCCACGTGGCCACTCCCTCCGGCAGATCTTGCGTTGTGCCTGTTGCAACGAAGCATAAGATTCACGTGAACATCAGACTGACATTGACACGAGCGAGAACTGGTACTCGTACTGTCTTACCAAGCATCTTGACCGTATCAAATGGTGTAGCATTGCTCACAACAGCCTTCTTGGCCTTGATCAACTTTCCGTTCTTCAAACGCACACCCGTGGTGCGACCGTCTTCGACAAGAATCTCGTCCACATGTGCATTCAGTTGAAGCTTGCCACCGAACTTTTCCAGGCCACGGACCAAAGTGTTGCCCATTTCACATGTGCCGCCAATTGGAACGGAATAGCACGCACTTTCCTCAAAGAAACGCTCGAGAATGTACAACATATGTGCCGTCATGGCTCCTTTGGCCGGAAAGCCACAGAAAATGCACATGGTATCGATAAAGTTACGCAAAAAAGGTACAGTAACAATCTCGTCGACCGTCTTGTGGAGCGAGTCAAAAGTGAGGGACAGATCGAGAAAGACATCCGGGTGAGTAGCTACAAACGGAAGGCTGCCGGCCGTCGTGGCTAGGAATCCAGCATCCTGTCGGAGGTTCAACAAAGAGACAGCCGTCGTCGACCCTCCAAGAGTCTTAAGGCGCTTGCGAAGATTGTTCCATTCCTGGTGTGAGAGATTTCGAAACGCGGGTGTGAGCTTCTGCGGAAGAAGTTGCACGCGAACAGGCCCGGCCACATTTCATCGCCATGTACCTCGATAGCCTTCGGACCGTCTTCTGCCTGTTCCATCAGCAAATCTTCAAACTTTTGCGTGCTTCCAATAGGAAAGCGCCAGTAGCCCGTGGGGGTCCAATAGCCAAGTCCAGTGTACGTCTTGACGGGCATTTCCTCTTCCAAAATATCGAAAATCATACGCAGCGGATTCAGACTGGGACGATCAAGCCCCTCGAAGATACTGGGTCCAACTTCAAAGCTGTACTTGCCGCCATTGTGCATTCTCGAGAAGGTGTGGGCGCTTCCGCCACACTTGATGTGCGATTCGAGCACTAGCACTTTGTCTCCGTATTTGGCGCTCAACGCTCCGCATGCCAAACCACCCATGCCGGATCCAATCACCACAACATCGTATTCCCCCGATTCTCCCGAAAGTCCATTGCCGGTTCCTGGGTAGGTGGGCTTTTCGTACGTCGGCTCGAGAGACATG